>CABFOQ010024641.1:0-14076 GCA_900660455.1 Gephyroberyx darwinii
AGGAATATACAGCGGTAGAGGGATGCATCGAAGGGATTTATTTTTCAGAGAGAGGAATTTTTTTTTTTTACCTCCAACAAAAAGCAATTACAACACAGTGCCTGCAAATTGGGCGCCAGCCAAGTATCCCCTGCACACCCAGAGAGAGAGAAACAGAGAGAGAGAGGGGGAGAAAGGAGCGGTAGAAAGAGCTGAGCTTACCCTCAGCAACAGAGGACACAGCAGAACAGATGAAGATGAAGAAGAAGAAGAAAGAGGCAGCACATCACAGAGAGAGGGAGACAGAGGCAGGAAGACAGACTATGTGAAAATCCTTAAAACATTACAAGCAGAGGGAAAACGTTTTTCTCAAATCTCACTGTAGATCACTGTGTAGATGATAAGACAACCGAGTCAACCTTCAGCGTTGAGAGGCAAGTCCAAACAGCTGTTCAACTGTTCGCCACATGGGCCTGTGGTGCTTCCATCACAGCCTATCCATACATGCTACAGTGATAAGCTATTATAACGGAATAGCGTGAGATATCATGCATGCCTGACTTCGCCAAATGTCTTTTTTTGCGAAGGAAAGACAAAACATGTTGTCTCCCATTCATCGATTGTGTGGCGCAACTAATTCTCTATATCTTAAGATCCACACATCATTGTGTAAATGACCAATTCATCTTAACAGCGCACCAGCACCAGAAGCAAGACGAGTCAGGCAATGAATGAAGGAAAAAGGAAGAGAGAGAGCGAGAGAGAGAGAGAGAGAGAGAGAGTAGTAAAAACCCAGGGAGAGATTACGCTCATTGCTGCTTACAAGGCAGTGTGTAGGAACCCATTTAAAAATAGGCTAGCATTTAAAATGGGCCAGATAGTAGATAAAGCAGCCTCTCTCTGCCAGAGTAATGAGCTTGGGCCCACTTGCTCTATTAGCGTAGATAGGGAGACACGCACCCCAGCTGTGGCAATTAGATGTTGGCAAGGCTCAGATTATTATTTTTACACATTAAGTCCGGCCAAATCATCAATATTTGCCTGGTCAACTGAACGCGTGATAACGAGCTATGCTGATAAATGCGAGTGCGTGCATGTTTGCGCCTCTATGTGGGTATGAGTACATGCATGTATGCGCTTGTGTCAGGTGCAGTATGATTGTTTTGTCTATGTATGTCTGCAATTATTAGCTTGTCGTCAACACCAGAATATTACACCCATATAGAGGAATAGAGGTGGGAGAGTGGTACCGGAGCCCTCCCCTTCCTTCGTTCCCCAGCTGAGCACCAATTGTCCCACCCTGGCTAATGTGCTGTGGGATGTTCTGGGACTGTTCTGCACAGCTGACTCCAGACCCAACATGCCAATCGACCGAAGCGCAGCATCAAAGACATGAAATGCATACACACGCCATGCCTAAGGCCAAACAGCATCTCTTCCACCGAGGTCAGCAAACAAACCAGCACCCTGCCAATGGTCTATGTCACACAGGCCACGAAGCACATCACTCCCAAAGGCACATATAATCACTGGGTCAAGAGACGAAGCCAAACATCAAAATCTTTTTTTTCCCCGCATTCGGTGCTGCTGTGCTGGACTTATCTCTGGAAAGCAGAGATCCAGTGAATACCCCCTGCTTTCAGTTGTTTATTCAGAGTGTAAGCCTGAGAGAGATGTATTTGCCCCGAGGCTCCAAAGGGGTCCGAGGAATAGTGCATCCTCAACAGTGTCTAGCCTTATATACTTATATTCACACTTTAACAGTGTCTGTCCTCAATGCTCAAACATTGTACCAGTCCACAGGCTGCTGATAAAGTTATACAAAAGATTATTTATCCAGTCTTCCTGTCAAAACTGGTCAAAAATGAAGTCTGGAATTGTGAAGAGACGAATATGTGAGGATATCCTTTTCATCTTATTTCATTTCAAATGTAGAAAGGCCAAATTTGAGGGTGTAAGAGAAAAGGCCAACAAACGGTTAATTGAAGGGTGTAAAAACAATAATATGTACTATTTCCTTGTGCGATTTTGAAAATCAATGGTTTGTACCAAAAGAAAAGTAATTTTGAAAGCTGAGATACTTCAGCTGTCAATTTTGTCTTTCTTCAATTATTTTCTTCTTTTTTTAAAGAGTCAAAAATTGGGAATCTATATAGGAATCTCATTCAAGGTTAATTTGTAAAAAAAAAAAAAAAAAAAAAAAAAAGTGTGAGTACATCATAGAGGATAAGGTGCTTTTTAAGTCAGCCACAATCCACGCTATACATTGATCAACACTGTGCTGATGAGGTACGCACATTTGAGACGTTGCTTCCCCCTCGCACTATCCGAGAAGAGCATGACGATGCCTTTTAGTTACAGTAGAGTTGCACTGAGGTTGATTGACAGTGCTATCTATTGCTCAGCCACTAAGGCCCATTGTGCAGACAGAGGTATATAAATCATTTGTCATTACCTACTGTAAGTTGTTGCCTGTCTGGCATACCATGTCATGTGCAAGATGCATCAAGCTTGATCAAAGTATGTTCTATCTCTGATGTATTCACAGAGCTGGGGCCAAGGATGAGCCTGAAGTTGTTTTTAAGTACAACACTGGAGTCGGTGAGAAACAGGCAGGAAATGGTAGAGTAGCTTGGGCAAAGGAAGAAGATGACAGGGGAGGAACGTGAGGTCAGGGCTCCCCCTATAGGACGATGGTTGCAAATCAAACTGTGCAGATAGGGGAAAGCAGAAGAGCCTCTATTCTCTTAGTCTAGTACCATCTCATAGGAATGCCTGTGAAGTCTTATCCACACCAGCGAGCCCGGACAGCCAATGGCAGCAAATAAGCTTGAAGACTTACTGAGTAGGAAATTTACTAGAGTAACTAGAAAGAGCTCACATTTTCCGACCTTTTGAGTGAACAGAGGAGCGATCCGCACAATGGGAACTGTAAATAAGCAGAGACTCATTCTGGGGAAGCACAGGTTTGTTTGATCCAACGTCAATGTGAATCTGGCTGTGTGTGGGGAGGAGATCAGAGGTGTTTTTAGCCTGCTCCAGGCCTCAGATGTCCGCCTTGCCAGGAGTAATGATCTCACCCCCACCTGCCCCAACTGCCTTAGATTACTAGCTATGCACATCACATTCATAAATGCTGGATACAGCTGCCAGACATTAAGAAAGAGAGCCAGCCACACACGAGAAAGTGAAAGAAGGAAAAAGATGTCTGTTGAAGGTACTAATAATGTGATAATGATGACTATTGTTTCCACTGTATTTTTAGCATCCATCAAAATACGTACCTTGGTACGTATAAGAGTGGTATAAGAGTGTAATATGTTAGTTAGGAGATTACAAAAGTTGCAAAACAAGTAGAAGAAATTGTACTGCTTTATGTATGTGGACAACGGGGGCCTGCGCCAAGCCCTTGTAAAGATGGGAGGAATTTGAACCACATGTCGGATATCCAAGCTTTGTGCTTTTATTAATCTTGAATGGAGCCTTAGTCAGGTACCTTTGGTTTCTCCCTTCCAACAACGTGGGGTCAGGAGGTTAGGCAGGTTGCCATTAAGCCCCCCTTCATCCCTTCCCAGCCCCCCAGCCACTATGTAGGACTAGGAGATCCAGGCTTTGTGCTTGCTTCATCACCTCCACGTCTTTAAGACTCTGGGGACCTTATCATGGCTCAAGTAACAAGCCCAAGGGAGAGGTATTTTCAACCCAAGTCAGGTGGATGCTGCCTCCACAGAATCATGAAGGACCCTGAGAAGAATACCAAAGGTATTTATACTTTCCGCCAGCACCTGAATGAAGCTTAGACAGAATCAAAATTTGCCCAAGTGTAGTACTGATGACTCAGTGGTGAAACTATGCATTTTGATGTGTGTCATCATGACTTCAAAATTAGGTCATGGCCCTGTGCGCCAAACTAGTTTCAGCCACATTTTTAGCAGTGCCAAGATCCTCTTGTTTCCAATAGTTCTAATTTATTTCTAATCCTGGCAGTAAAAGAACTAAAAACAGTCAGAAATGACTGAAGAAGAAGAAAAAGACTCCAAGCCAAGAGCATTAAAACTTATTGAGAGAGCTTGAGAAGCGGTGGGGAGGGAAAGTCAGGCCCTGCCAGTTACATCGTGATGAGTATCGAATATTCCACTCGTGCCAGTTAAATTTCAGTTACACAGGGTTGCTTCTAGAAGACAAGAGCCCTGCTGAGCGTCTGACAGATCGGCATTGACATCAAGGGATGTAAATGAGAAATTGTGCAATTCCTGGGGACTATTAGATGAAACACAGCACATGTGTAAAACAGTAGCACAGACAGAAACACAGAGGAACAAGCCTTAGCTGATTAAGATCACCCAGTGGTTAGTTGGTCCACCAAAACTAGGAAGGGAAGATTTCAAGGGTGTTACATCAATATATGGGAGCGATAGAGAGGAGAATTTTCTATGTGGGGAGTAGAATTTACTGCTCTTATGGTTCATCAGAGTGCTGCAGTGGTGGCTGTAAATCTGCAGATTGATCAAACTGCAGAGCCAAAGGGATCCACAGCCTTATCTTCAAGCAAGGGCTCAGCAAAGCCAGAGACTCACTGTCGGTGTGAGTGATGGCACTGGCTATCTGGTATGGACCTGAACCCTTCCACGTACAAACACAAATACACACAGTGTTCACATACCTGCACAATCTCTCTCTCTCTCTTTCACACATACACACACACAAAAATACAGAATGTCGGACAGATAGAGCCCAACAGAAAGACAGTCTGTGCACTTGGAGGAGATACTGAGATTCACATACAAAGACTTCTTCCTCACACTCTTCTTCCACACAAAATGTTCTTCCCTGCAGCACAACAACACTTCTTCAACTTCTCCAGGTAAACAATGACCTCGTCCTGGTCAAATCCATACCTTTTTGTCAGCCCACAATCCATGTTTGCCAACAAGACACTGTACTTTACACTCAGCCGTGTGTTGTTGAAGAAGGATTTGCCTTTATTGGAAGTCTCGTAGAGCCTTAAGGCTAAAGAGACAAGCAACCTGGCATGCCTGCTTGCTCAGGGACGGCATCTCTCTTATTAATAGCAGCCTTTGCCTTCAGTAACATACAAGGCACTGATCCCACGTCTGATGCCGGGGCTGGATCAGGGGCACAGGCTCTGAGAAAAGAGAGCTACAGCCCGCTAACCCCAAGGCTATGCTACTGCTACTACTTTCTCCTCAGTGAAGGTCTGAAGGTGCTGCATTTGAAGTATTAGCATGGTTAGTTTGGCGAAGCCCTCAAAATAGCTCAAAAAGATGGCCGTGGAAGACTAGTGATATCTGTTTATAAGGTTGGAGGGGTATGAATATGCAAACCAAGGAATGTGAGTAGTATAAGTCATTTACACATTTCCCCTTCAAGCTGTGTTCAGTTTTTTATCATCTGACAACTTTGTGCATAGACTCAGAAGAAAGATACCAACTTCATTATATGGTCATTTCCTTGAATGCAAAAGCCTCAGATGCTCCTAAACATCTTTTTCTGTGATATGCAGTCTTCATCAGCTTTTTCAATTAATGCTAGGCTAATCCAGTAATCGTTTAGCTGGATCTTAATCAATTTTGTAATTTTGTTTCTCTTATCGTGCAGTGGGGATCTCTCTAAAGGAAAGGAATGTTTTCCTTGCTGAAAAATGGAATTCCTCTGCAGCCCTACCTACTGCTCAAACATACTACCTTAAACACAATATAATCAGATATTCTGTTCCCGTGTCTTTCGTGTGGGCACATAACAAGCTATTCAAAGCCCACTGATTACATTAATTATACTGTAAAACTGCCATATCAATCAATATTAATAAAGCTTTAAAAATACATAAGCGAAATGACACCTTTTTAACTATTTTATCTGTCTGGAATTGCAAAGCAGGCTTCAACATCATCAACATCCTCAGCACCAACTTCACCTAGAGCTTCATAGACACTGCTATCAAAGCACATTATTTAGCTCTTCTGTCAATGGGAAATAACAGACAAACCAGTATCTGTTCAGGGACACCCACTGTGGTCCTCGTTCGCAATGTCTTCTCCAAATCAATGTGGTCCTAAGGGGCAGACACTTTCCTTTCTTGTGGTTGAGTGGTGGCCATAACTCTTTCCAGATGCTATTCTGGAGAGAAAGGAGATGGAGTTGCATAGGGTGAGAGAAAGGAGGGCGAAACCGAGAGGTAGAGGATGAGCTCACTTTTCATTCGTGTTGGCTATAAATAAAGAACACATGCATGCATCCGTTTGATTCTCTTTCTCTATCTGCACATCCATAAATCAGACCAAGTCTTCGTCTGCATAGATGCATGTACGTCCTTAGCAGTCAGGGAAATGGAGGGAGAGAGGATGGGGGGGGAGTCAAGAGGAGAAAGCCCAGGCCTGGATGTTCTGATGGATAAGATATTGCGCCATCCATGCTGTACTTCCATCTCTCTAAAAGGTGACCTGCTGGGAGCCTGTAGACTCCCACACTTCATATTTCTTGCCAGATATTCTGTGCATACTCTAAAGCACATTTCCTGGACAGAGCAGGAAGAGACATTATACAGTTGGGCCTCTGGTTGGTTTAACTGTCGGGCTCATGATTGTCATTTAGATAAATGTGCGTATCATCCGCATAAAGAGGCAAGTTTTTCACAAATTGTAACTTTCCCAAGATCTCCCCCCTGCCAGTGCTACAATTCATGGAGGTCTATTTGTCTGAGGACAATGTCAGTTTGAGGTCTTCGAAAGAAGGAGGCGGTCTGTTGGAAAAGAGAGCCAGCCGGGTGAGAATGAAGCGTGACAAAGTCCAGGAAACGTCGAGAGAAGAAAAAAAAGACTTAAGCCTGGATTCGGTGGAGAGCTGTAGAGGGATTTTCACTTGTGTTTGTTTGGGCTGACATATTCGCTATGATCCCTGGTGAGAAAGAGCGCAATGCCTGATGAACTGAACATACATCACTGTTATTTTTCCCTTCTTTTTTGTCTTCCAGTCCATCTGTGTCTCTCTCATGGTATTCTATTTTCAGTTGAATATTTCTCTGAACCATTTGTCAAATAAGACACTCTGAGTGCTTGTTGGCAGGACATGTGATGGTGAAAAGAAAGGAAAGAAGATAGAAAAATAAACAGAAGACAAGTAAAGCTTAAATATTATGACCAATGGCTTTCCGGGGTGTGTGCCTGCGTGGATTGGCACCCCACATTACAGTTGGGGTTAAGAGCATCTCCGGACCTGTTATTTTGTCCCACCACACTGCTTAGCCCTCCCATTTTAGTGACTCACATTATTGGTGTCTGTTAGAGGGTTTGTGAGTGTATGACTGTATGTTGGGGTGATAGGGTTTGCTTTTTCCTTTCACAGAATGTGCAGGTCTTTTCACTGTTCTTTCACAAGGAAAGAAGTAGCACTCGCCAACACACAGTTATTATTTTTAAGGGGGAGAAAGACAGAGAGAGATCTGTAAGCATGAAAAAGAGACAGAAAGAGAGAAAATCTTAAGGCTGTTGCTAAATAATGAACATGTTCTCACTAGTCCTTACCATTCAAGAGTTATTGTTCAAAAAGAAAATAGCATTCTGCCAGGACAATGGGTGTGTGCAGGACGGACCATCCCTCATTCAAAGACTGGAATTGCAGAGAAACTAGCACGCTATGTTGTTGTCAGTGTAATATGGTGGGAAAGACTTCATTTCTTTATTGGTCACACACTATTTGTGTTTAATTGATGGGCCCTGTAAGTAACAGCTTTGTAAATGTCACAAACTATAATTACACAGTTATTGTAGCTCTGTTTGTGGGTGGCAGTGTATGTTAAGTCATTATATGGTACATGATGTTTCTACTGTTGGATGACTCATACTCAACAAAGAAAAGGGAATTAGAAAATGTTTCCTGGAAGTGCAGCTGAGCTTTCCACACATACATTTCCAGCATATTGAGAAAGGTCAAATTTATGGGTAAAGCAAGGCAAGAACTGAGAGACATTATCGAAGAAGTGAAGAGGGTATTATACACATGTACTGATATTTTCAATAGAACTATATGGTTGTTCATTCCTTCATTTTCTTTACCTTCTTATTCCTATTCAGGGTGAAGCTGGAGCCTATCCCAGCATGCAGTAAACAACCTGCACAGTCCCTGACAGGGTTAACAAAGAATCACACTCACACTTCCATTCACGCCTTTGGGCAATTTAGGGTCTCCAATTCACCTGACTCTTTGGACTGTAGGAGGAAACCCACATGAACACGAGGAGAACAAGCAAACGCCACATAGAAAGGACCAGGAAACAAACCTAGGACCGTCATGCTGTGAGGTGACAGTGCGACCCACTGAGACACCGTATCCTAGTTAAATGTTATTAATTGATCATTAATCATAGCATGCCACAGCAGGGAAATATAGTTTATTAAACTTTATTGAGTAAAGTTTTATTTGCTTTGAAAAGCATCATTTAACTGTCAGAAGATGACACAGCTTGGCTGAGGAGACAGCATGCGATGAAAGATTAACCTGACACTAATCTTGCAGGTCCATAATACAAGTCAGAAATTTACTGTGTGACTATTGCCACGCTTCACTTGTTTAAGCATTTCCAATAAATTTGGGATTAGTCATGAGGTTAAGTGTGTCAAGGAAGAAAAAAAAAAATCAGTCGTTCAAATCCCTTTTTGAAACAAAAACCAGAGAGGAGACGTTCCACACAAAACCCAAATTAACTCTGTCAGAAAGGACATATTTTGCTTTCATTGTGTTCAACTTTGAGTTGCTTAAAATAAGACGGCTGTCAGTGTGAGCTTATTGGAATATGTCAGAATAGGTGTGGATGGTGAGTGACAGGTTTGTTGTTGTCGCAGCTGGAGCTGAACCCGCTGCCACAGAGTAGCCTGAGGTGATATTAGTGTCACTACACGGGTGAACGTACTGATGCACTGTAGCCCCCAGCTGATGCTTTCTCTCACATAGCTACAGCAAATCACAATATTGACTTGAATATTTGTCCTTGCCTCTTAACACTGACATTGCTCTATAGCCTCTGGAATAGAGAAAGAAAAGGCAATAGCAGTTTAGTGCAGGATGTGGTACAATGTATTTTTAATGTACACAATTGGGAGTCTTGGTGGGGAATTTGAAGGGTTTCAGTAGCACTTCGAACTAGTAGTGACCCCTTTTAGTAAGCGGAGACAAAATACCTGACTTTGTTTAATAACAGACTAATATGTAGCAGGTTTCATATTCACATCCATGTCTGTGTCGAAGGTATTTCATTGATTTCCTGAGAGAAAAAATTCAATGAAATTCGCCTCCTCCGGCCAGATGGCTCTGTGGCTACCTCCCTTCTCTTTCTCTTTCCCCTCTCACTCCCAGCACCTCCCTTCATCTACCCACTCTCCCTCTCTGCTCTGTTTCAAATGTCACTTTGTTTGCTACAGAGGGGTGAGGGCTGGGGAGGAGCGCAGACAGAGATTTGGCCTCATGAGACGTTTGCTTTATCATAGATTTGTTTATCCAAAACCGCTTCTCGGAGGGAAATGTGCCAGACTCCCCCGGATCCGTTTTTTTCTTGAGGCATTGCCCGTTCATTCCAATAAGTAGTTCACTGGGGCCTGCAGCCAGTGGTACAGCGCATGGGAACATTTGCACAGCACACATTTTGCAGCTAGAAGCATAAACCATGAGGCAGTGCCACAGTATGGAAACTACTTTCGATGTGACCGTAACTGACGTGTGTTTGGCCGAGGTCTGCTTCGTCTCAATCCTGACTGGAGGCAGCGACGAGGTGAACGGCGGTTTGTGGCCCTGTGTTGTTCGTAATTGAATCCTTCCACATCTCTCTGGAAAGCCATTAATCATTTACCTAATTGAGTCACGGACCAGTAATTATCAGTGATTGGGAGCACGATGGCTGGAGCGATTCCCTTTGATTTGGCAGCCGTCAACTGCGGTGCGGTAACCGCTGGGGGAACAATCACAGCGCCCCCTGTTGAGGCTGACATGACAGCTCCCCTGGCACATTAATCCACAACTGTGATCAAAGGCAAGAACCTGGCACCTTTGACACATCCGATCTCATTTGTCCGTCAGAGGCGATCTCGCCCGCTATCTGTCTCGGCGGTCCGCACACAAGGTCGGTGGACGGCAATATTGGCGGGGACCTTTTGAAAAACGCAAAACAATAAATCACACAGTGCACCGTCGATGGGACTCAATTAGATGTTATTAGCCAAAGCAAATGAGGGAAAGAGGATATTCTGGCGACAGGAAAAACCTGCCCATATTCTAATTAAAATGATTACAATTAATAGGCTTAGTTTCCTCACTGAGGCGAGCACAATGGCTACGCAATTAACTTCAGATTTTTTTTTCTCCTTATGTGGTTAATTACAGTGTGAACAGAGAAAACCTCAGGATTGTCAAATGCGAAGATGGAATTTAATTCATTTGATGTTCTTCGTTATCTCCTGTTACACCCATTTATTGTTGCTAGATTGAAGGGTAATGGATACACAGACCGCCCAAAGAACCAGCGTACAGAATAATGTACCGTGATGCACGCTCCGTCTAAGTGACAGCACGTAGACGGAGCGTGCTAAATGTTAGGAACACTCCTCATACTCAGTTGCACAATCCACGTCTTCATCATCTCTTTCACTTCAATCTGTCTCCTCATCTTCCCTTCATTGCTGAAGATTGTGATTAGATGAAACTGTAAAGGGGGGGCGGGGCACCAATAGAGGATGATGAAGGTCTTAATGAGAAAGTGTGCAACGTGCAGTGATATATGTGCGTTTGACAATGCCGTTGTTATACACCCTTTGTTAATATCAATTCCTCCAACTCCCCCGGTTCTGTCTAAATTGTGAAATGTATCTAAAATACAAACAGAAAAATGTCCAGCCTCCATCTGGAGGAAAACACACATCTTTGCAACTCGAGTGCTTCTCTGCATGTGAAGGCATGGCAGTATTTGAAAACTGTTGGTGAGCAAACACCAAAAGATAAGTGCATACACTGACACACTCTCTCTCTCTCTCACACACACACACACACACACACACAATAACACAAGGGTAATCTGGGAGTTGACCTGGTGAGCACTGCTCGGCTAGATAAAGGAGATTATCCGCCCTGTGGTGAGCTGGGCCTTGGTTCTGTGTGTGTGTGTGTGTGTGTGTGTGTGTGTGTGTGCACTTGTTTATATGTGTGAATGTACATGTATTCTTCCTGTGTGTGTTTATTGCATATGTCCGTGTGTACATGTGTTGGTGTATGTGTACATGTTGTATACCCACACGGACCGAAGTTGTGTGACAGCATTCCGAGCAACAGAGATGAGGGATTAGTGGGATTTTCCAAGCGGGATTTCCAGCAGGAGTAGCTGAGAAATACCACTAAATCTCCCTCACCTCCTGACCTCCAGGGCCAAAGGGGGCCAACAAGGTTGTTGATGCCCAGCTTAGCGGTTCCACCTCGGGTTGTCAGGGACAGACTGCCCCCTACCTGGGCATCCATGACCCCCTGGGGTAAAAGTCAAGGGGTTGAAGAGAGTTAGTGTACTGTGGGAACTGCAGGGGGCTCATCATAAATTAGGAGTATTCCCATGGTTAATCACTGGAAACTATTACTCACACAGCATTTCAGGTTATTTAACTGCTAATTAAATGATTTCATGTCTAAATTATGGGTGTAATATAGTAGGGTACAGCAATAATACCTGAGAAGGCTTTCTTTACTGTGTTCATGGGTATGACGGTGATGCAATAGGTACATGGTGCAGCCAAGTACCGATCACGGGAAAGAACCTCCTCAAGGATATTATTACTTTTATATAATAGTTGTCAACACATGTGAATAGTCTGAAAACTTTTCTTCAAAGTACTATACATACATGAGAACAAAAAAAAAATTACCTTAACCTCTATTTGATACTTTATTATTTGATACTTGATACACATTGAGGCACTCTTTCTCATGAGTGTCAAGTTTGCAAACACAAAGACACGGACAGGTCAATGATCAATTAAACCATTCACCAATCATCAGTTAAAACATTTAGAAAAATTCAACACTCAGATTGCCAACTAGTTTCCAGGTTGCAGGTTGCAGGTCACCCTGCAGACGAACAGAAGCGTACAAACTCAGGATGAATTGAAACATCTGCCAAATTTCATTTTAAACCTATAGGTATGTTTGGCGAGGAAACAGCTGCAGTGTCAGTGGAGGGTCTCTCGAGGTTCTCTAGATACAGATTCACCAATGTGCGAGACAACGAGAGTCAGATATAGTCTGGAGCGTAATATGTGGAGCGAAGAGGAGGAACTGAATGAGTCCAGGGCTTTATTAAGAAGACTCTCAGATTGATTTCCTGTCAGCGTCCATGCTGATGAGATCGATGGAGGCAGGGTGGGAGGTAGAGACGGAGGGAGCAGAAGAACGGGTTGAGAGATCTTTCCATGCACAAGAGCTGCCTCTTGTCGCCTACGGGCCCAGACAGGCTGATCGGCAAACCGAACGGAGCTGTCTGTTTCTTAAGTAATTAAGGCATTACTGGGAGGTCTCTCTATCCATATTTGATGAACACCCAAGCCACAATTAAGAGCAGCCCTCCTGTGAAAACCTGATTGATATTTCCCACACAGCGAGGCCGATGTTGGCGGGTCAGTGCGCCGGCTTCTTCTGCTGCAGAATGCCCTTTCACCCCTACCTAGGTTGCTAAGTCCCCGTCGGGAGCCAAATACGAATGGTCCACATCTGCTTGTTAATGGATTAAAAGAGCAATTTAGGTCTCTCCAGCTCCCAGCAGAGTTGATTTCATCTCCTTAACGATCGCCCCCATGAACCTGGCTCGGTTTTGCCGCATTTTATCATAAACTATACCGTCAGGGAGGCTTATTAACAAAGACTTGAACCAAAAGGTGTTAGCAGGCAATGAGGAAAATGCCTGAGGTGAGAATTAGCCTAATTGTTCACATGAAACTCCCAACTAACAGTGTGCACGCAAATTGGTAAATTGTCATTGGCCTTTGCCCCTTAAACAGCGTCAGTATTTTTCCAGCAGGAGAAATGAGAATTAGAAATTCCCTCGCTCTCACACACACACAGCGACAAGCATAATATGGAAGCACTACATATTACTACATACATTTCAGCGTGTGTTGCGTTGGGATGAGTCTATATGAAAGTACACAGTATAGGAGTGTGTGTATCCTCATGTCATCACATACCATACATTTTGCAGTGTCTGAGATCACAGTCAAGACTCAATCCGCTGGTTTCAAACTATCTGACATTCATCGGAGCTCAATATTTCACCGATTAACTTCTTACGATTGACCCACTGCGTTTCAGGCAAAAAAAAAAAGGGCCTCCAAATTACATTGTAGGCACTTCAATATCCATCTTTAAGAGAGATGAAAACACAAAGCTCCGGAGCGGGTAATTGGATAAAACTTTGCTCCACATTCAGAGCTTCTCAGGCCTCGCTTCATTTTACGATAATGATAATTGAAAGATGGGGGAGGAAGGACTAAATTACAGAGCTGGATTAACAAAATGCCCGCGCCGGGTGCTAAATTCACTCTCGTTACACTTGTTCAATAGCAGTTTGCAGGGCCAGGCCGCTGGTTATAGCACACTGACTCGATTACTGCCCTCTTAATCAAATTCTTCCTCCTCGATTGCATTTGTGACGGGTTTAAAATGTGTTTCTCTTCTAACTCTATTAAAACTCTCTCTTCTGGGCCCAGGATACATTTCTGCTCTACAACAAAGTACCTTTAGTTTTGGACGCCATGGGAAATTCCTAAATGTCTTGAAATTACCTCTTCATTTTTGTGAGCTCACGTGGTGGAAATGCTCACTAGATTAGCCCTGATTCTTCCTCAATATTATACTACAGCTGTAAACAAATCTCTTCAGTCAATAACATAAAGGCTCCACAGACTTCTGTGACTCCACTCTGAGCCTGCATGCTTGAATCCAGTAACTGGCAGTAGCTTAGATGTTACAGATACGGGCATGTGAACAAAAGATCACCGATTTGAATCCCCAGACCAGCAAATCTTGGCAGGGAAAGTGAATAAAAATACTTTCTCC
>CABFOQ010024643.1:0-14084 GCA_900660455.1 Gephyroberyx darwinii
GAGAAAAATGAAAGTTGCTAAATGAAACAATGAAATGTCAATGAGAAGTCGTCAATAACTATAACCTGCAGGAAACACTGCACAGACATATAGCAGGCTGAGGTTCAAACACACACACACACACACACACACACACACACTCTCTCTCACTCACACTCACACACACACAAATCAATCTTGCAATTCTCCTTTCATCTAGCTAAGCCTGATAAACTCAATTCATATCATACTCATGTCATACTAATGACCCAAAGACTCACACTGCTTAATTTAAGTTAAAATGCACAATTCATCTTTCTTTAACATAAAAAAGAATATTACTACACAATTCTGCATCAAACAAATAGTGCCAAAATCCCATTGTTAACACTAAGGATCCATTCAGTTATGAATTATATGTTGCTGCGTGGGTACTGATCATGATTTTACAGACGAATCAAACACTAGGTTCATTCCTGGTCTGAAAATGCATGTGCTTTTTTCTCCAGCTGTAAACTCAAAATTACACATTGCGATCCTGATCGAGTTGATCTATCAACATCAGATCCAGATATATTTACAAAACTGGTTACAGTACAGTGTGCACAAAATGGGTAAATCACATCTTGCACTGGGTCTCAAATGAACATTTTTAATTGGCATAAATCTACTCTTCTTAATCAACCTGAGGAGTGTTTCATGTGTATGGCAGGAGATTCTCTACAGTGGCAATCAGCTAGAGGTGAGTTCCTTGGGTAGTTCTGCAGCCTCTACAAGTGGGACATTGTAATGGCGGTCATCCTCTGTAACGAGGCACACAGACGGCCAGTCTTCTTTATGGTCATCTGGGTAATATGTGACAAACTCCTCTGTGTCAGCCATGTACAGTCTGTAAACTTGAATGGTGCACTGCAAGGTGTATCCCAGAAGAAACATCTCCACCTGCAGGAAGCCACAAAGCGGGGAGACAACAGCACAGCCAGAAACACAGATAAACGTGCATACTTGCCAGCACAATAATTAATCAACCGTACAAGTAAGTGATATTTATGGGTGGGGTGAGTGTCGATATGGAAACAGTGCCACAACAGCACCAATGGCAGTAACCCCCTAATTAAAGAGCAAAAATAACAATTAAGCCACTGAGAATCTCCCTGCCCCTGAGAATGATGATGCAGTGGTAGTGAGAACAGTAACAGGACAAGTTTCAGCAGGTACTGCTGCAAGGAGTTTAGATCATGACAAAGCTACACATAAAAATCCATCCTTAATCTTTGTTTGCGTTCATTACGACAGGTTATATTGCACTGACTTTGGAGCAACAATGACGTTGGCCTTTCAATTTTCAATTCTGTACAGTCCAATATAGCAAACGTTGTGGGGAAATCTTTTTTGAAAAGGTCAGGCTAAGATGACGTCCCTGTGTTGTAGTTTTCCTGTTTGCAGGTGAGAGGAATTAATGTTTGTGGGGTTGTACTGTTACTGGGTACCCTGAAAATGTACTGTTGGATCTGAATAGATCAGAATACTACAGCAGCTAATAACTAGTAAGTGGTGTTTACCATAAAGGTGAATGTAAACGCTCTCTGCCTGCCAGGAAAGTATTGTATGTTACTAATAAAACTGAGTGGCATTCAGTAAATGTCTTTAAATACCTTTTCAAATGAATGAGTGGTTGAACAGTAAACAAATAAAAAAGAACTGGGTACCATGCGTGTTCACGGAGGGCAGATGCCACATGATTTCTCTTACCTGCTCCAGCCCCCCGCTGAAGCCCACATGGCTTAGGTGGTTGGAAAGGAAGGTGCGCGGGCACTCGGAGGAGTCACGGGCGAAGAGGAGCCAGCAGAAGACGGGGACGTCTCCTCCCGCCTGCATGCAGCTGTGCAGCTCCATGGCTCTGCCCAGCATCAGCAGCTTGAGAGCCTCCAGCAGCCCCAGCTCCTCCTCTCCTCCCCGGAACACGTGTTCACATAGCTGCTGGCGCTCCTCAGCACTGGAGCAGCCCACTGCAGCCTGCCACTAAACAAAAATGACACAATGGTGATTATGTCTTCTATATATACACACATACCAATGCCTGTGGAACTGGTGATGACCAGAAAAACCGACATGGAGAGTCTATTCAAAGGGCAACTTAAGACTGTCAAGAAAACAAACACACAGCTACCATGTATAAAACAAAGGCATGACTTAAAAAACAAATCCTGTGCAATAAACACCAGAAATCCTAACGAGCCATGACTGCCAATAAACTTTTCTCAGGGCCTCATGCTGTTATAGTAAAGTTGTACTGCAGTTGATGTTACAGAACTGTTGAAACTGTTTACTTGATGTTGAGGGTCCATCCATACCTCTAAACCCCTGAGACTATTATTGGACTTTCGTAATGACACACAGAAAGCCATGAGAGATTGTGCAGTGCGGCACCTAAACTACAACCTTTCAACATATGGTAGCAATCACAGCCAAAAGCTGTGGGTGAATGTCAGTCGCCTCAGTGTCCACAGATGCCCTAAATATGCTCGTGGTTTAGTCTTTAGAATACTTTGAGACTGTATATATGGTCCTTGGAAGATCTATAGCCCGTACCCTAGTTCGGAGAAGCTCCATGTAATGTTTTAGCTGTTGGGTGGCATCCCCTGTCCCGTCTCCCTGTCGGCATTCTCCAGGAAACATCCACTGACTTATCAGTCCTTCCCGGGCCTCCAGTTCCTTAGGCAACTGTAAACACAAAGCGTTAAAACAGTCAGACTGAAGCATGAGCCATATTCACAGCAGCAGAGATATTCACAGTATTAAATATATATCACTTAGTTATGTGAGTTAGTAAATTTATCTTTACTATGCTGTATCTTGCTGCTGACAATGCCGCCATTCCTCTGGGGAGGAATGAAAGTATTTCACTCTCAAGTGTACACAGAGTTGCACACATAGTCAGGCTAAAGGTAAGTAATATCCCCTCACTATGTAAGCATTTACCATAGCGATGTCTTCCTGCTGCAGCCACGCTGGTAGCTGGGTGCTGTGAGAAAGCACCTGGAACAGAGTGGCTCTGAGGGCACAGTAGTTGTCTCCTCTCACTCTCCTCAGGCTGCCAAACCTCTGGGACATCTCTTTATAACCCTATAGCACACAGGGATACCACAGGAGGTGACTTGGATTGGATATAAAAAAAACAACAACAACAACTGGCCATGATCTGAAACACTTCTTCCAAGAGCTACATGCACTGACCTTTCTAATAAGAGCGCTTTTGGCAGTGTTTCCTTTCCACTCTCTCTCACTATAGGACAGAATATCCACTGCTGGTGCCAAACTGCATCTGTCCTCCACCTTGGGAACTAAGTAAGCCAAAGGAAAGTACAGTGTCATAACAACAAGGGCTATTGTGTGTGTTTTATATGACAGTATAGAAGTGTTCTACGTTAAAATCTAATGGTGCATACAATGTTTTGGATATACTGACGTGTGATTTCTAACAGAGGCACTGGTCCTGCTTTGTTAACTTGTGTTGGTGAAAGCTCCTCAGCTCCTCTGTACAAGTCTTCATCACTAAGAGGAAACACAAACATGGGGTTGACTTGAGCTCCAGTTGATCAATGAACATTATGAGAAACTCTAAACAACACACACTGAACCCTATGAGCACACCGTTTTAAAATTTCAATTACATCATCATAACTTCTCATTTGCAACTGACTCGTTCATTCTGATGATGGCCAAAAAGATTCTCTGACTAAGGATGAACTAGTGACCAAAAGTAACCTTTACAAACCTATTCCCACTGCCCTCAGTAAAGTCATCCTGCTCCAGGGCAGGTAGCACATCATCCTCGACGTCAGCGGATGTGCTCGCCACCAGCTTCTCTTTTCCAGTTAGGTCTTCCTCAGCCTTAGTCACGGTCTCTGTGGAAGCACCCTCCGTCTCCTCCGTCTCCTCGGCTTTGGGGACATCTCCGTCTTCTTTTGCTTCAGTTTCCTCCCCAATATCCTGCACAAGGTTCTCCGAGGAAGCGACCTCCTTCAAGCTGATGGCTGCACACTGGAGATCTGGCTTTGCATCCTTATAGGACTTTGAGCTGGAGAGAACATACATCCAATAACATGCTTGTATTGGATTTGAGTACATGTATAAGGTCCCTGCATTACTATCTATGCACAACAGAATGAGAGGAACTCACTGGTTAATGGTTACTTTTCCCTCTTTATTTACACTCAAAGTCTATTACTCAACTGTCAGGCAAATAATACAATGCTATGACACTCAATCCACCTCTGGAGGATCATGCTTATAGTATGAAATGGATATTTCACGGTACAATAGCTACAATAGAATAGTTGAAAGAGGTTATTGGGGGGAAGTAGCTCGCAGAGGAACTGCAACGTGCAATTGAAAAACATTTTAGACTTGATTTTACCTCAGAGGACCAGTGCGGTTAAGACACAAACATTACATACCATGAATTCTTTCATGCAAACCCTTAGAGGAGAGTCTGACAGTGATTGTGTGACTGCAACTGACTCGTGCTGTCCTTACGCCTCCTAGTGGCCACAATGAGGCTAGCAAAAACATAAGCAACAACTTTGGTAAACAAGCTCCTCATAAAATCTGAACCCACTGACCTTTTGCTGGCTGCTGAGGGACTTGTGGTCTCTGGCCCCCTGACAGCGCTGGCGGAGTCATGCTCCACATCATTGTGATTGAGTCCTGTGGAGTCGGATCCAGGAGATGGCTCAGAAACATCATGGCTTTTTATGTCCTCGAGACCGGTCTCCTTGTACACGGAACAGCTCCCATTCTCTGATTCGCTCTGCTTTGTCTCAACACTGGACACAAGAAGACAGCAGAAAGATACAGCAGGCTTTCAGTCTGCTAATGCGCACACCAATGACTTGTGAGTGCACGTTTCAATACCAGTACATCTATGCTGTTCCTGTCTCTGTTCATTGTGGCCATTTCAAAAAATGAGTACTTGGAGAATAGTTGCGCACTCTTTTATTCTACTGAAATTAAGCTGCTTGACATATGACTTACCGACTAGGAGATGCGGATGAGTGAGAGGGTGACTGAGGGGCATTTCCAGTAAGGGTCGACTCTGTGCTGATCTCCTGGCTGGACACAGAGATGGACAACAACTGACAAGCCTCTGCAGGGTGTGGAGTGTCTGGCAGAGATGACACTTCATTACAGTGAGTGAACTCCCCTGAGGGTTTGGCCACAGCATTGTCAGTGGTCGTTTTGGAGCCATCATCTTGCTCTTCACCATCATCATCGTGGACAGTTTCTGTTGCAATGTGCTCTGTCAGTATTTCTGCCCTGGGGGAAGTGTCTTTCGGGCAGACTGCCTCAGCTGCTTGTGCGATGCCCTCAGGGATTTTGTCCGGCACTACGGCTAGATGTTCCTCCACTACCTTTGTTTCTGTAAATACCTCCCCTTCGGCTACATCACATTCTACCTGCGGGGATTTTAAAGTGCGTTGCGGTTCATGGGGTCTGTCGTCGATGGCAGTTTCCTTCACATATTTGTCTTGTGCTCTGTTGGTTGAGTTTTCTTTGAGTGCAGCACCTTTGCTGGGAGAAGGTGTCTTTGTCGGTATGCATTCCTTCTGAAGGGGTCCATTCTTCTGAGTCTTAGAAGACTCTGTCTCTCTGGCCTGGGGACTCTGCTTCACCTGCATAGTCACAACCTTTTCCTCCTTCTTGATATTGGCCTCATCACTTGTTTTCCTAAGTAACATGACAGAGGGCATCAGCAATGTTACATAATACAGAAATACAATTCAATATAATACAGCACACATGCCAATCAGGGCCTTGGTTACATCACAACTCAGATCTCCGATGTCTAGACCAGGGACTCTAAGGGCGCGTTCACACCAAGCATGTTTGGAGTTGATAAACTCTGGAGTGTTTACTCTTTTCGTGTGGTTCATTTGGCAACATAAGAACAATGCTATTCCAACTCAGGTGCTCAACAAATAACCTCACTGAGAGGGTCTCTGTGAACTGCAGTGTGGTTCGTGAGGAGCGACAACGTAATCATACCACCTGAAGGAAGCGACCCCACAACATACGGTTTTACATGTATATTGTTCAGTGGTCGACCGTTGTTCCGGTTTTATGGATGTTGACATCTGACAGCCAGTGGTTACTCGTGTTTGGAAAGCTGAGCATAACAAACTGAACTGAGGGCAAACTGCAGTCTAGACTGATGCTCATATGCAGCTATTTAATTCATGTGTTCTTACCTTGTATGAAGACCAGAGATGGTACATTACAGCAAAGAGCACAGACAAATCCATTATGTTTAGCTAAAATTACAGGGACTGGAACTGGATTTGTTTTGATTCCTCCTGCCCCCCTTTTCTCGCGGGACGACAGGTTACCAAAACTCTTAAACTAACTACTAGTGAGTCCATGTGACTTTAGTTTACCCTGATTCACTTGTAATTGGGCAGTGTGAACCTAAACAAACCCAATATAAAAATGCAACAAAATAAACCTTTCAACTAGTTCGGACCAAAGAAAACACACTATAAGTGTGATCACTTCCTAAAGCTTTTCACATCAAGGACCAGCAAACCAATAGTGTTGGATCAGACAGATTTTGTATAGAATTGTACTACTACTCTAGTGGTTAGGGAAACCTATGATCAAAATAGTCATCTGTATACAATTTCTTATTGCACTAACCTCTAGCGAGTGAAACCATAGTGACATTTGGGTATTTCTCCAACCCCTCTGGAGAGCTTGAAGGGAACCACTACCAAGATGTTGGTCTTACCTCACGTCATCATCTGCTTCCGGACTGTGCTGGAATTCGCCCACCACTCCTGTCTCGGCTGTGGGCACCGTGGCCTTAGAAGCATCGTACAACAAACCACTTCTTTCTTCCACAGTGTCACAGGGACTGGTACCAGGACAGCAGCAGTTCCCCATGTGCTCCCTCTGCTTGTGAGGGCAGATGTAGTTTGAGTGGCGACCTCTGGTCCAAAAACCGCAAGGTCTCTGGCCCTGCCTGATGAGTTGCTCAATCCAGAGATTTCAGGAGTCCATTACGAGGAGTGTCAAACTGGCGCAATAGCCAGGAAATAACCAGATTTATACCACATTGATATGGGGAATCCCTAAGGGCAAAAAGGGGAACATATTGCCACATCGTTGAATGGTAAAATCGTTCTTCCTTGTGAGACGTGTAAGGCTACTTTATTAGCATTTAGCTTCCAGGTGACGTCTTACAAATATGCATTTCATGTAACGTCAGGTTAGCTTATAACATGTATCTAGCTGAGGGGAAGCTAACGCCAGCACCAGCACCACATACATGGAAGTGGGGATAATAGTATCGTATCGCACACAATACAGTTCATTGGTTATCTTTGCTAGGTTTGGACGAAATAATTAAAAAATAATAGCGTAATCGTACCTGAATTGTGAGTATTACTGGAAACAATTTCCACAAAGTTTCATGCAGGCGATTGCTGTTTCACTTTGCTCTAGAAGAGATTCAGCTAGCCAGCTAGCTATCGTAAACTTGCATGGAGTATGGAGTGTGGCCGCAGTACATTAAAAACAGTGTTGTCACGCCGGCTACCTTCAATACTTGCAAAACCATTATCGTTTAACACAACACATTTAACATGTTACAAATATACAATGATACCAGTTGTGTTGTGCGAAACGTCCGTTGGTACGAACCCTAGCCTAGCCAGAGCAGGGTCATGGCTCGGTCCGCATTTTCTCAAAATAACGTCATCTCATGTAATCAGTCATTTATGCTGCGTTCAGTGATCCTGGGACCCTCGACGACTTCACGTTGAGCTTAGTTTATTTCGACAAATGTCAACAATACCAAATGCATAGGAAAAAAACAACAATACAGAGACTTATTTTCAATGTAGACACTTATATCCAATGTATGTCTAAACTTGTACATTAATCAGCTGCATTCAGCTTTTTTTTTTATTGCTTCATGTCGTTTTTTAATCTGTACACAGGGATAACATTATCAATATATACAGACATATAGAGGACAATTATATAGAGAATAAATTAAAAGTAGATAAATAATGACAGTATTTTATGGTTACACAGTGGGAATGGTTACAAAGGGAAGACATTGAAGATAGATATTTTGTGTCATGAACAGAAAAGCAAAAAACAAAAGCCATAGTAAAAAGTGAAAGGTCATTAACATGTCAGACAGGGAGGAATGTGAGAGCAAAGGCCAAACGAATATTTATGAATAAACATACACATTCAATAAGTGACTAAAACCAATCCATTCCTTATGTAGCATCTTGGGACTATATCATCCACAGGTTGTTCAACATCCCAATGAAAATAAAATTACAGTAGTGGCTGAGAACAGTTCATTCACCACTTACTGCATTATGCACCATCCAGTAGACAGAAGTTTGCTTTAAGCAAGGGGAATATCTTGGTAAACAGTGATCTTTGGATAGGGCTAGCCTTTTCATAAATTCAGACAAAAATCTTCAGCAAAGGCTGGGACTGAACTCAGGGCCTTCAGGTTTGCAGTCAAAAAGCTACCAAGATTTTCCTACCCACTATTATCCCTCCAACAGCTTCTGTTGTGGTTCCTTATGATGTTCATAGCAAATACTGGCATAAGACTTTATGACTTCATCCCAGAAAATACAAGTTTGTTTTCACTTCATCTTGAACAAACATAAAACGATGGCAGCATCATATATCATAAGCATATCATAACAGCATCATTTCATGAGCAGATAAGCTTGTGTTTATCTGCTAAGTCATTGTTGAGCTCAGTAAATTTGATAATAGGAAAATATTTCCAGTTCCACCTTTAGCTTTAAGCGACGGGGCCATGGTTTTGTCTAAATTTGTTTTACAGGTAGGCCCTTAAAGAAGATTCAAAGAGACATGGTTTCCCAAGAGCTTAAAGAACTCAAATAATTTGATAAGCAATTTCATAAATCTTCAGCATATCATGGCTTTTAAATATAATTAGATGTCCAACAACAAACAATAGGCTAAATCAGGAATTATATAAATGTGCTTTCATATAGGTGGGCAACAATGTAATTCAGTGAGTGAGAATGGAAATTCAGTAACATACGGTAAATCAATGTTTATTTTCACACATTCTTCAAGTATCTTAAAGAAATTATGAAAATACTGTAGCATCTTGCATAATATACATTTTACTACATCATAGTTTTGTGAAAATATTCACACCAAAGCATGTTTTGTTTCACAATTTGTGCCACATAATGGCATTGTCCTTGTGAGAAACTGCTGTGATTCTGCGCTGCCATCTATGAGTCACTCTATGCACTTCAGCTCCTGTAGGTGCTGAATCAGTCCCTGTGGCAATCCAAGTTCAGACACAACATCCATACAGCGCTGCACGAGCTGGTTTAGGCTTTCCACCATGTTTGGACAGCTGTCACTGGAGCTCGAGCAGAGGTTTCGTGGCTGGTGAGGAACATCCACGTCCATATTTCCAGCTCCCCTGCAGCAGTCTGCCTTTTCGCAAGACTCTCCCTTGCAGCCTGGATCTCCCTGGCTGACCTCTAGATCCTCCATGCTCTCTGAGACATCACTCACACTGGGAAGAGGATTCTCCAAAGCCTTCTTCAGACCATCAACGATTGTGTCTTCATGCCGCGTAACCTGCTGTAGGAGGTCAGTCACCGAGGCCGGAAGGGGGCTTTCCGGATGTTGGATCTGGCACCAGCACCATATAGCACTGTGACGTGGGATACAAAGAGGCAACAGTTTCATTTACAATGGGAGAGAGAAGCGACTGGGACAGGCATGTGCTCTGACATCAATAGTGGCCAGCACAAAGCAGCTCATGATGTTTCTGTACAAGAAAGAGAACATTATGCAGACCTAGAAGTATCTCTACGCTCTACTTTTTAGGTGACTGATCAGGAGGAATAACAACAGCAACAGAAATCTTAAGACAAAGCACATGTGTGATAAATTATTATTACCATGCAATTCCTTTGAGACGCCCGATAGCCAAAGTTTGTGCTGCTCCTTCCCTGTATCCTACTTTGAAACCGTCCGAAAGTGCCGCGTCTTCCCCAGCGTCCATGCCATCTACGAAACCATCCTGTACATAACAAAGTCGGGATCATGCAACTTTTACACTGTTAACACTTCGGAGAGCAAACATAACATTTTTGAGTGCTTCATGCTACTCCCCTACGCTTCCCTTCCCTGTAAGAAACATGCTGACCACATACTTAAAGAGGGATAAAGAGACAAGCTAGAGCAGGATGCAACTAATGAGCTGAATCTGTACGATGGGTCTTTGACTGGGGCTAACGTTAGCTGACCCGCGTCCTTACAACAGTAAATCTCGCTAGCCATCTACATTAGCGAAGTATTTAACGTTAGCATTAACGTTACCATGACTCGCTTCTTCATGTTGGAACGCCACTCTTTGGTTTGGAGACTAATATCTTCCCCATCTTCGTCGAAAACATCTTCACTGTGCGAAACAGACTTGAGCCAGGACATCGTGTGTTTAAAACAAAACTTTCTACGACCGCGCTGTTTTCAAAACGACTGTTGGCGTTTAAATGGCATCGCCGTTACTATCCAACCTCGCTGTCTCTGCCAAGAACTTCTGTTCTGATGACAACACGTTGAGGTTACGTCATCATACTGCGCAATTACTACTTCTTCTATGGTGAAGTCTAAAATGTGAACCAGTGCTGCATACTGCCATCTATCGACATGAGACCTCAGATACTACTTTTTTTTAACCTGCAGGGGGCGCTACATCCTTGCTAAAAACTGAAAGCGTACATGCGTTGGCTCTTTTTACTGAAGTGACGCATAACCAATACGAATATCCGTCCATATAAAAGCTCTTGCATGTTTACAGAGGATGGGTGATGCGTGATATCGGTCCAACATACTGATTTGAACAAAGTCTTTGGCCCTGACACAATGATGATGATGATGATGAAGAATAATGCTCATCACTCATCGTCATGATCTTTCTTCTTCTTCTTCTTCTTCTTCTTCTTCTTCTTCTTCTTCTTCTTCTTCTTCTTCTTCTTCTTCTTCTTCTTCTTCTTCTTCTTCTTCTTCTTCTTCTTCTTCTGCAGAAGTTAGTCTACTTGCTTAGAAGTGGCTGTGAGGCAATATAATGATTCAGTAACAATATAACTGATATCTTTACACACATAAAACAAACATATTATTTTATTATTGAGAATGTTTACTCAAGATTCTTATTGCAACTCAAAAATAAAATAGAAATGGTGCAGTAAGTGCTGGATAGGCCTGTCATCAACTTAACATTTGTTCATTTGCATTGAGTTAATCAAATAAAATAAAATCACTCACCTGACTTTTAGGCAGAATTGTCATGAATGAAGTAAACACTGCTTATTAAATTAAAATAAAAAGGGATTCTGAGAGTATGAAATAAACAATAAAAAGCTTAAAAGAGACAATGGTTTTATTATTATTTTTTGCAATCTTAAAACATATCCATGTTCTAGACAAGAATAATGCTCAAAAGCTCATTTCAGTACACTTTAATAATTTTACTTGTAGTCAAAGCATAAAGTTCCACATTCTGGAAAACAGGAATTGGGATTGATGCTTCTTTCTGAAATCATCTACAGCTGATTTTTGTATTTTTGAAATACAAAAATGAAAATTTTTAGTGTTTTATAATTACATACAAATAAATGCAGCTTATATATTCTGTTCAGAGACATTTTGTTGGGGTGTTGTTGGGGAAATTGTGTCTCACGCATCCAAGCAAATGTTTAGTGTAGGTTGAATGCACTGGCTGTTCAAATCACTGTCCAGAGCATCTTTACAGTTTCCTGTTTAAGTTTTCAAAATGTCATCCATCATGACAAACACATTACTCGTTCATCTATTATGCATTTTACCTCCTTTTTTCTCACTGTTAAGTAAAGAAAAAAAATCCCCTTGTTTTATTTTCAGATTTCTCATTCTTCATGCCATGCTTTATGGAAAACACAGGAGAGATAGAATAGTGGGCAAATGCATTTCACCTAGGTGGAATGCATTTGCAGCCGCTGGACAACAATGGCCTTGAGAATACTCTGAGGCCACGGTGGAGTTGTCTCTGCTCTGGAAATGGAGTCAGCCTGGAGGCCTCATTCACGGCAGCCACACCTTCAGTCCCCCCGCTCAAAGAGCAAAACAACCAGCCAGGGCAATCACCTGACACATTTCCATCCAATTTCCACTGCAGAATGTGTTCATTTTCAGCCTAATGGCATGTCATTTTGCTGGAGCCTTTGGTCAAGAATTAATCCTGGAATCAAAACAGATTTTCCGGGGAGCAATCTTCCATCAAGTATTGATTTTTTTACACTCACGGAGCCTGTACTCCCTAATTTAACCTGACAGCCAGTAGCACAATGGACTGGGAGCACCTTGGCATCTCACAGAGGGAACTCTCCTCCTCCCTCTCTCTCTCTCTCTCTCTCTCTCTCTCTCAGACCCTCTCCATGAAGTGAAAGAGAGATGGGGAGGGAAAAAAAGGACTCCTGGACGTATAAAACAAAGAGCATTGGTTACAGAAAACACGGGGATAAAGCTTCCGTCTCTCTGTTTTACCTCTAATTATGTTTTCAAGTATAGTGCAACTTGGGCAGGTAAGGCTGAGAGGGAAAAGGGGAGAGTGTTCTGGGGCCATCAGCTATCATTATGGGCTTGTTGACATCTCCCTGTCTTTGAGTGATTCTCATCTGTGATTTCCCCCAGCCATTTTCCACAGATGCACGAAAAGGGTTTCATCATGGCCCCATAAAAAAGGCCAAAGTGTCTGTACAGGGCCCCACTAATAAGAAAGCAACGATATGACCAACCATGTCGCTCCTCTTTCATCCATCTGTCTCTCTCTCTCTCTCTCTCTCTCTCTGTGCTGTAAGTATACCATACTGTATGTAGAGGTCACCTGAACGAGAGGACGGTGGAGAGGTTCACATTGTCTGCACAAATATCTCATCAGAGGACCGCTTATTTTTTGAAACATCTCGGCACATCACAGGATCGGTTATTTCCCTCTAGCTCTTAAAGCTGTTATGACCCAGAGTGTGCAGCAGCGTTGCTCTTTGCCAAAGGGTTTTCCATGAATTGCTCCAAAACCTTCCGACGGGAGTAAAACTATTTCAGCTGGAATCTAGTAATCTCTGACCTCAGTTTGTAGTGTGGTGTTTCCTTTTGGTCACTTCATAGCTTATTATTTGGTGATGTTTTAGAATAAGTTTATAGTTTAAGTTTATAATAGGATACTATTATACTGAATAAGGACCTGAGAAGAAAAATTCCTGATAAAGACCGTAATAATTGTGTAGTATTAGAAGTCACTTTATCTGCACGAGGCAGGTGGATAGCAGCTTCGGCAGGGTGCAGCGGCTCGTGCTGTTACAGACTCACCTGTGTTGTTGTGAGACTTGGGGAAAGTCCAGCCTGAATGCTGATATACAACTGAGACATCACAAACTAAGGACATGCATCCAACAATGGGCCGGTACAAAGTTAAATGGACTATAGGCGATGCAATCTGCTGCTCAAGTCAAGACAGCCGTCTCCGTAAAGACCTGGGCTATTAACTCCTCTACCTGCAAATACATCACACTGTGTCATTGCTAATAACGCTGAAAAAAAACAGAAACAACAGCAAAAGCAAAAGGGATCATATGCATGGGCAACCTCAATTGCATGTGAGGATTGGTAATTGCACCCCCAGAGGCATCTGGGTGTGCAGAGCAGCAAAGTGGGAGACGCCTCAGCAGCTTGGGCTTCACAGTCAGCGTACCAACATCTCAACCTTGAGGAGGAAGTGAAAACAAGAAGGCGGAGGAGTGGTGGGTGAGGGAAATGTACAGACAGTTCATTTACCCAGAACATCAGCCCACCGCGCATTGTCTGAAAGATAAGGAAAGTGAATGCTTCATGCCTGATGGAAAACAAAGGCAGCAATTTAAAACCATCTGCATCCAACACATGCACTCTCTCCCTCCACCTTTCTCTTTCTGTGTCCTGACTGATATTGAAACATAATCCATTTGGAGTGCCGACATGTCATAATATTTCTATCCAAC
>CABFOQ010024643.1:14104-27112 GCA_900660455.1 Gephyroberyx darwinii
CCCCCCCTTTCGCTTTCAGGACAATTTCAGGTGGTTGCAAGTTGAACAGGAATGTTTTATTTCAACAAGTCAGACAGTCGGCTGAAACTAAAGAGTCTTCAGTTTGCTTCTCTCTTTGGAGAAAAAGACAAATAGAGAAAGAAAGAGAGAGAGAGCGAGAGAGAGAGAGAGAGAGAGAGAGAGAGAGAGAGAGAGGCAGGTTAGAGTCTTACAATTTAGGTACTTTAAAATCTTTCTTAATGATACTTCAGCTGGTACTGCTTGCCTCTGTGTATGAAACACAAAAACCTTTCTGTATCACACTGGTTTTTAGGGGGTTTTCCTTCTGGTTGAGTGTCCTAAGTGGGAATACACATTACACCACAACAGCTTGGGTTTGAATCCTCCAACTCCACTGCTGCAAATCTATGCTGATGGATAAATAAGTAAAATACTGACGACGATTAGCTGTTAAAAAATAAATAAAATATAAGAATTGTGTTTAAATGCATCGGTGACCTTTTGTATTTGGTGACCAGTAAGTGGGTCATGTACAATGGGATGACGTTAGTTTGAGGATTAGAGACTTTAAGCTTGTGAGCAGGATGTTGCCAGTTTGTTTCCAATCCCTTGTCATTGTATGATCACGGCAGAAAAGTCACCATAAAACATTTCCCCAAATTGAAGCTCTTGAAAGCATGCAACTCACAGTGTTGAGAGTTGGGGAAAGTTTGTAATTAGGATTGCAGGTTTTCTTTTAACACAATAAACTAGTAAGAGGTGATATTTTTCACAAAAAGTAACCAAACCTTTGAGAAAAATTTCAACTTATAGGATTCACAGCCAGGACTGATAGCCAAAACACTGACATATATTAAATAATTTGGGGTTATGACGCCCTTTCACTGTGCTGTGAACGGTCTTCATTCAAACGCATTGTTATGCTGCTGCAGAGGGAGAATAGAGTAAACTTTTATCATCAACAAACTGCAAACGGTTTCAGACCTTGAAAAACGGATATGGGTCAGGAGCTGCATCTGCACAATTACATTGTTAATGGAAAAAACAATGAAAATGGTGCAGATACAAAACAAAAGAATATCAAATAGCCCAGGCTACGTATACCTCACCCATCACCACTCAAAAATACATCTAGTGTTTTGAAATGAAGGGGGGGGGAAAAAGCTGAAAGGAAGACGAAAAAGCATCTTCAACATCAGTTTTCAGTCTCATGTTAATAATTTATATTGTCTGTGCTTTTTATTATTATTATTTATTTATTTACTACTTTCTTTTCAGCAGCCAGTCTCTTTTCAAAGGCACCGCGGACAGGGAAGCTGTAGCAAACTTTTGAGTTCAGTTTCAAAAGGCTTTCTCTCAAGAATATATTTATTTTTCATCTTCTTACACTTGTCTTGTTGTTGTTACTTGGTAAGGCACAGACACGAAGCCTTGATGAGAAATAACCCTGACATGTATATTCCTTTCTATTGACCCGAGGAAAATCTAAATGAATTGCTAACTATTTCAGTCAAGTCTTTGTTGTAACCTCTTCTCTCGGTGAATACATCACATAGAGGAATGCGTAAAAAAAAACAAAAACGTAATTTGTGAAATCCATTCAAAGGTTTTCACCAATAAGATTTAGAATCAAATAACTATGCTCACCCATAATGCTTTAGGATGCACTTGACCATGACTAACCAGTAAAAAAAAGTTTTCAGGCTCTTTAAATTGGATTCTCTTGGATCTATCTATCTATCTCTACTGCAGAAATGCCCTCGAGCAAGGCACTGATTATCCAACCTGCTGCTCAGTGGCCACCAGTATGAGGCTGTGGTTGTACTGGGCGCCCTCCAGTCATTGTATGTGTGTGTTTGTGTGTTTCACTCCATCAACTTCAAACTCTTTACTGATGTAAATAAGAATATGTTCTTAGTCAACTTGCCTGCTTTAAAAAAAATCAATCTGTTGAAAACAAAACAGACAATTCATGTCAAACAATTGTTTATTACTAATTATGGTACAAATCAATGTGACAGACTTGAAGCTTTTTAGAAATACACAAAGTGCTGCTTAACTGACCAAACAGATATTGCTCTATAGATTAAGTACAGTTTTCAGTCTATAAAAATTAAAACCAACCTCTGCAGGCTCTTCAGCTTTGGTTTCGAGTTATTTACTATTAATAAAATGTCAAACCAGCTTGTCTGTGAGTTAATACAATTTCAGAATTCTCCAATTGTTCTAATTGGGTAAGATCAGATAGCCTTGATTTGTCTCCTGTATGCCTGTCTACAGGTTTATGAAACTGAGAAGTGTACCTCACAACACCAGAGGGGAACGAATGAGAAATAAAGCAACGACAAAACCGATGTCTAGGAAGTCATACACATGTGGCCTAGGAAACCACTTCACAAAAATAAAACAACAATGTCTCACATAATCACTGAAACACAACCCAAATTAGAAGTGAACTACATGAACATACACAGTGCATGAGTACTTTTCTGTCTTTACTACTGACCTGGTGTTTGTATGGCATTCGTATGATACTCACAATGTACGAGGACAGTACTGAGGTAAACCTTGAATGAACTACATTTCTACTCTTCAGTTCTTTTTTCAGATTTTAAGATTGTCAACATCATGAATCTATTTCTCTGTACAATGTGCATAACTATAGAGCTTTGGTCCAGCATTGAAAAGTTGAGCAAAGGCAAAACTCCTTTCTGCGTCTTTTTGGTTTTGGTTACAGCTTCACTGTTAAGCCTCAGGACCGATCCACATTACACCCGGAGCCTGCTGTCTCTCACACACTTATCTGGCGGTTGGTCAGACAGTGAGGGAACACGTACAAGTTGTGGTACTTCTTGGCCAAAGATTTGCTTGAACGAAATAAAGCAATTTCCTTTTAGAAGCAATATAAAAATGTACACACTTGCTGTATTCTAAAATCTGATAAAAGATGGTGCAATAAAAAATAAGTGAATCAGTGGAACAAGTAGGTGGTGCTGCAGACATGCGAATGCAAAGGTCCTACACAGATGGCATTGCTGTCAAATCGATGGCATACTTATTTGGTACACTGTAAATTACAAGTCCTGGTATTTGGCATGTATACTTTGCTACCTGTGTAATTTTCACCACATATCTCATGTTATCATTCGTGTTCATATTCAAAACGCATCAAAAATAGAGATGATCAGGTTGGATGCCCTCATTCGTTTGAGATTGGGGGGAGAGAGCTACATGGAAATTATATTTAAAAAGTCTCTGTGCACTAAAGGAAGTGAGAATCTACGCTGCCTAGGATACAGTAACGATGCAACATCACTGGATGCTTTTTTTTTCTACAGAGACATCTAAAGCTTTTTATGTGTTTTGTACCATTTACTGGGTGGCGTGTATTCCAGGCAGTTAAGAACACAGCAATGCACAGGGGACCGAAAGACTGAGTTAACCAATGTGACATGTAAAGACAGATATCAAGCAGACACAGGATTCTGAATAAATTGCATCAAATTTCAGCTCAGTTCAAATTAAGTTCACTTGTTCTGACATGTGACACTTATTCTCAACATTCACCTCTCCTTCTTCCTTCAAGTATTTATATGAACCAAACATTAATAGTGATGGTCTCGAAGGTTTCGTCTGGCCCGGTCTCACAAGGTAATACCATGTAAAATTAACACAATTAATCAATCAACGCATCAATGGACTAAAATGAATTTTCCCGGACCGCCCATGTAAATCATGATCAAATAAACAAGCACGGCTACGGGAAATCTCACAAATCTTCCCACTTGTGACCTAAGAGAATCTTATGAAATGAACTTTTTTTTTAAAAGATAGCAGTTTACTGTAGAATAAATACATTTTATGTATGAAAAGAAAAAAATCAGTTCTACTAAACTTTTGACTGGAACATCTGTAAACCTTCACTTTAGCTGAGAGGAAGTTAGCAGAAACACATATTTGAGTTAAAATGTTCAGATTATAAAAATAGTTTGACTGACTGGAATGAGCTGAGTAGTTTGGTCAGTGGCAACATATGTGCAGGCTTCAACCACACATGGTTACTGGATTCTAGGGAGCTACTCTCTAATTAAAGGGTTTATCAGTTGGGTAATAATTGTTGTTTTCGATGGCATTACTCAAAATCATGTAAATAATCATTTTATTACTGGGCAGCCTGCTGAAATTTCCTGTGCTGAATCTCTAACTGATCCTTCTTCAAATGGGTTGATCTGAAACATGCAGAGGCAAATTTGTTTTTTTTAAAATGAAGCAACCCAACAGAAAATTCATCCAGCACATTGTCTATATTGCAATGAAAAGGAATTACAGCAGACACTGTGATAGCTATTTGACAATACAGTATGTTGGCCTTTTTTTTTGTTGTTGAACTTGATATACCCACAGAGTAAACACTTTAGAAAAGGGGGAGAAAGCCATGTCCAAAAAAACCCCTAAAAGGTAAAATATTCCCCAGTCCTTGAGCTGAAGTTGTGTTCTTTGGCTATCAGGCTTTGGCAACAGAATGACATAGTAGCTCAAAACAAAGCTGCAGTAGACTTGACAGACACTGAAACCCCTCATCATATGACAGTCCTTAGTTCAATATCCCCCCCGCCTCTGAAACAATCTCATTCAATTATTAATAAATACCTGTAAAAGTTGTACAAAGTTACACTGTGACTGAAAATATCTGCAGATGAAACACAAATCGGAGGCAAACAACATTATGCAATTGTTTAACAGCAAAGGTACATTTTTTTTTCCAAAAGAGAACTTCATCAGTGTGATTTCAATTTGAAGACAGTATTTTTTTTTTTAGATATTTACATACAAACAATGAAGAAAAAGTAAGCGAGACAAAGATAAAATGTATACTCAACCTCACACATATAGCTTAGATTTGCCAGTACAAATGTAAAAATTTAGAGCACATTTACATTACAAAATTATTCTTAGTACTCAGATGCAACAGACTTTGGTAAATAGTGTTTTGATTTGGTATGATCTCTTTACTAAATCCCCCCTCATGGGAACCAAAATTTGGGCAATAGTCTGGTCTGTAAGGCCAGAATGTAAAACTCTTTGAAACAGCACACCGTATGTTTGTACATAATTCTCAGATATTAATCTCTTTTTTCATGTTTTTGGTTTCGCCAAGGTCATTTACACAACTGTGGTAATCACACTGACAACACATAGTTTTGTTTGCAAACTCATGACTGTCCATCCAGTTGACTTCGTAAAAGGAGAGGAACAATTTTCAGTTTTCGTTCCATGATGGGTTCATCCACCTTGTTTTAATGGTTGCCACTTTCACTCCACTTTCTGGTGAGCTCATTCATTTTGGGAGCTCCTCTAGTGAATCAGTGAGAGGGTCCATTGGTGCAGCCGGGCCGAGGTCAGGCTGTTTCAAACGCTTTATCGTGTTTTTCAAGGCTTGCCTCTTGTTGCAGAACCAGACACGAACCACCTCTCTGTCATAGTTCAGTTTTTCGGCTATTTCCGTCATTTCCTGTCCAGAGGGGTGTGTGTTCTTCTCAAAGTGGCTGTTGAGGATCTCGAGAGCCTGCGGGGTGAAAGAGGTCCTCCGCTTGCGTTTTTTCGAAGGCTCGCTGCCGATAAACTCAGTCAGGTTCTGCATGCCGGATCGGTGGCGGGCTTCAGCCTCGGCCATCCAGCGCTCCAGAACAGGCTTAATCTTCTGGGCGCTTTTAGGGGTGATGTCCAACTTCTCAAACCTGGCAGGATATAAAAGGCCAGGGTTCAGTTTGCCTGTCAGACTGCTACCTATAGTGTTCTCTTGGGCTTCCTGTGGTAGGAAAAAGTGGCTTCTCAGGATGGTGTGTCTGGGGAGAATTGAGAAAGAAGAATCTTAGGTGCCCTGCCAGAACAAGGGTTTAGCTGCCTGCCTTAGTCAAACGGTCTCCTCAACCAGAATGCCACAGGGACAGAGACTCCCATCATCCAGACATACATCCAAGCCAAACCCCTCTGTGTTCTGCAACCGGAAACACCACAGCTACAGCAGCTGAGGGTGATGGTTGCCAGTGCTGTGTTAATTAGCTGGAGGAGGCTGTGATTCTCTGTCCCAGACTGGCAGTAGTGGAGCAAGGAGACATAGCCAATGGCTAGAAATTATGTCCAATTGCACCAAACACATACCAAACACCTGACTAAAAGTATTAAATACTTTGAAAAAAAATCATCAATCAACAAAAGAAAAAGCAGAACAAGAATTACTCCCATATACCATTTCTTTCCTCCAGGTGGTAAAACTCAAAAATCACCAATGCATGCAGTTAAATATGGCACTATAATTTATTTACAAAAGAAGCTTAAATTATTAATCAAAATGTACATTTAATACATTTTTCAAAGTTTTTTCCATCTTCTAACAAGCTCTCTTTTTTATATTTAATAGGAATACATTTACACACTCTAATCTTGCAAGTCTATGGATGCGTGACACATCTAATATCATACACAGTGTGATATGAGCAGGAATATGCTGTCTGGATTGGATATGAAGATGATAGCCCTGGCCTAATGTCTAAAGGGATTCCTCTCATGCTTGTAATGGGGTCCGTGTCTGAGTGTGGTTTGGTGTGTCATTCCTGCACTAAGCGTCCAGACGGTCGAGACCCGTCTAGGTGAAGGAGAGACTGCTGTACTGAGAGCAGTTCACCTTAATGAAAAAGCATCTGTCTGGGTTTTAAGACCTGTCCTGGTTTCCCAAAAGACTAATCAAATAAGTAAGTAAGTAGTAAGCTCAGATTAGTCAATTAAAAGTGATTGGGACAAAGACGATGATGCTGTTGGTAAACCAAGCCCTGGACTCAGAATGGACAGACAGGTTTGATGGACTTTTACAGGCCACAGGAGAGATGGCAGAGAGCCGGGAGGAAGCGCCGCTCTCTGCGGAACAAACAATGCACAGAAGACATTTTCAACGGTGAGGTGAGTTGCTATACCCAACACTAAGGAAGAGGCGTCCACGCGTGCATGGATTTTCTCTGTTCCTACACCTCGTTGGCGTGCTACGCCTTGTCGACAGGCAGTATTATTTATAACCCTGTCCTCCTAAACAGTGGAAACAGGAGGGTTCTGTACTGCGGGGAATACATTAGTAAATATGAAGAGTCACTAGAGACAGGACATTTCATGGATCAACAGGAGCCGAAGATACTAAAATGAGTTGAGAGCTGCTCAGCTGGGGTGTGCACTCCCACCACTGCTGCATAACCACAAGGGAAAAATGGCCCTGAATGCACCACGCTCTTTTCCTCCAGCCTCTCTCGCTGTTCTGAAAAGTATGTGCTTCATGTTTAGGTTTGATTTACAGTTTGCCTAAAGCATTTGTGTCATGAACCATAGTTTTAAGTGTTTCACTCTGACCTATGTTATGCTAAAAAAAAGAATGATGAATTATGACTGCATTTTTGTTGTGAATATGTTGAACATGTTGCTACAAGTACCAACTCAACAGCATTTTTTATTAAAATGAAAATTCTTCTCATAATCTTTTCATATGTGGGTCATATGTGTCTTAATAATGAGTACAGCAACTTGAGTGCTAACTGAATGATGTACTGAAAGCAGAAATGTACATTCTCAACAGTCTAAAACTGTATTCAAAGGTTTATATTAATACTCAAAAGCAAGTTGTTAAAATGACGACTGGGATGACCCAAGCTAAGACAGGACAGCCTGGCACATCATTGGATTGATGATGCCCTCATGTAAAGCATGTGCCTTTTTAGATAAACTAATAAAGTGTTTGGAAACATACTGAGCAATGGAAGGAGACAAGATGGAAGTATCTGTCACTGTCTGTTCACTGTCTGGGTTCAGACCGGAGCCCCTGAGCTACTGTGAGGTCCCATTCTCCTCAAACCTCCATGTCTCTGTTGATGTTAACTAAACTAAAGCATGTGAAGTTTGCCCCTCTACTTAAAACATCAGGAGATGCCTGTCATGTCCAATGTCATACAAACAAAAAACCCCTGTCTTAACGGCATGAATAACAACCCGTGGAGTGTTTATTTTTGAAGCTAATGGCTTTTAATGTATGTTATAAATATTTGAATTATGCCTGACTGTAAATATTTCATGTGTGATTTTAAGACTTTAAACATTAGCCAGAGAGCGCTGCACCTCATAAGAACCCTGGCCCCTGTACCGTTTCACATTGTATCGGCTGTTTGATGTTGATGTGATGAAATTTTTAAAAGTGCGTGGCAGCGCCGTGTCACATAAACAGCGCAGGTCATCAGCCAAGCACATACATTTCAGAAGGACATTAAAATTAATACAGGAATACGAAGGGGCGTTTGACTGAAAATGGATGGGGGATAGTAGTGAAAACCGAAGGAAATCATGCTATGGTGGTGTGAAATTTGTGTTTTAGGCAAAGAAAAGGTAAACTAAAGTACGTTAAACCACATAAATATCAAAATAAATTCTTTGATTAGATTTTAGAAGACATTTAACTATTTAACCGCTTTTAGCAAACTATTGTGTTCTGTTGTTTACTGCAGATTGTGCTCTGTACACTCTATAGTACATAATGATGGTAAAAGTAATATCTGGACCTGCTCTACACCTATTAGCCTGACTTGAAAAGGAGTTGTCTTTGATAGATGACGCTCATTTGGTGCCTTCACACAAAATGTTAGTCAAGTGGAACAACAGGACAGAGAAGGATGAAGGGACCACTGATTGTCTCATGAATACATAATGCACCATTTAAGACTAAACTCCTCGTGGAACGGTAAAACATGGCAATCTTATTAACGGATCATTCCCGTCAAGCTCTCTCATGTTAAGCAGAGTGAACGGCAATAGGCCTTAGTAATTATTAAATGCTTTAAGTGCTTCGTGTAATACTTGCATATGTATTTTGCATAGGTAACACATGGCTGTCATGTCAGCGGGTGAGAGGGAAGGGAGAAGAGGAAGACAGGGTGTTATGTATTTTAATATCTAAATAATGTGTCTTAAAACATGAAATGAAAAATAGATGGACGCTAAGGAGATCAGACAATTAGGAGCACTCGTAACGGTTGAGTGCCTCCTTCTGCTGCTGTGCAGTCAGACTGCACAGGTAACCAAGTGTTTCGTTTGACAGTAATAGGATATATTGATTATACAGTAAGTGGTGAACCATCATTTTGATATCATAATTTGTTTTTTATTTTGCTTTAAGTCTCTCATTTTGGAACAAAACTCTCCTTACCTGCAGATGGCAGACTGACTGTAAGCAGGCCCCTCGGCAGCACTGAGCGCCTGGCCCACCTGAGTTTGCGTCAGGCCCAGGGACAGGCGGCGGATCTTGAACGCTTTGGCGAATTCCCGAATCTCCTCCAGGTTGACCCCGTCTACCTCACTGGGGGCAGTTTGTGGGTCTAGAATACAACACACACATCTCATTTTATTAGCCTCTGCTCTCTATTAGTTACCCCATTTTCTAGAATGAATGAAGCAAATTTCCAGTGTTATGTGCCAATGATCATCTCTTCCAATCCAAAGAACGCTCGGGGTCACAACTTCCAAAACTTGTAAACCACATGCATTTGATAATAGATGTTCTGAGGAATGTTGTGGAGTGTGGATAAAGGCATGGCATGGCACTCTAAATTGCAATTGTGTAAATCTTTCATCTACTATACAAAAGCGTATTGACACAAATAGACAAGAAACTTGCCAGTTGAATGGGTAAATCTGGTGCGGCTCCATTGGAATTCCTTCTTTGTGTTTTACAAACAGCCATTCCACCATTACATGAAATGCAGCTTTCTGTATTAAGAAACAATTGCATTCATCCCACCCTGTAGACTGTTCATACCTCCGCACCACGAACAAGCTTCGCACACAGTCATGTTGATGAAAACTATCTCCTGCTCCATTCCAAAGAATACACTTTTTATGAAGAAATGCTGTTTGTAAATCACTGCTTTGTCGACCACATTTGAATTTGAAAAACTTTACTGAAGCATTTTGAAGAATTTCCCTGCTAATAAAAAGTGATTTCAGATTGTACATCAATGTCAAATGCCCTGGCATCCTGCTTACTAAAGCAAAGTTTGTGCCTCTGAATTATTCATCTTGGTCATTATCAATGAATTATTAAAGGAATCCTCCAAGCGTATTTAAGCAAAAATCTATGGGGCTGCCATCTCTTTGTGCCTCATAAGTGACGTGTAGTGTATGCGGCATGCTCCAGACGTGTGAACACTTAGAAGATGAGGGACTAGAAACTCCAAGTTGACTAAATGGGAGGGATGAGCACTAACAGCTTCAGGTCCTATCAACTCCACATTGATGAGCATTTCTTCGTCATTCCCCATGGAGCCTCTTTACTCCGTGATTCGAAAGACTAATGGGGCGTCTTTCCTTACTGATTTAAAAGGGCGGTATCGGTAGCCTAGCCGGCAGGGAAGTGGGCTTGTGACTGGTAGGGCACCAGTTTGAATCTCCAGACCGGCTGGGAAGATGTGGTTGGGGAAACTGAATGACAACTGCTGTCAAGGTGCCCTTGAGGAAGACACTTAACCCCTGGCTGCTTCAGTAGAGCTGCTCAGTGGCCAACAGTAGAAGACCGGTTGTACTAGGCAGCGTGGAACTGTATGATGTGAAGCAGGGTGTAGCTGGAAAACAGCATGCATGTACAGTAACAGACGTCTGCCGTTTAATCTGTTTCTGTTAGCTTGTTTGTGATCAGTGATATGCAATGACATTCAATCTTCTGTCCTGTGCAGATGATATTCTGTCATTGGATTTTGTTTTGTGTATGTGTGCTGTAAGTGATATTGAGTGGAGATGATATGGCTTATACTCAGCATAAAGCATTAATTCTATTTAATAGCAGCACTGAGCCAAAATGGTTTTGTGCAGACTCAAAAATGGTTTATGAAATATTTGCCAAGCTACGAGTAAACATAAACTAAACACAATGTCTACAACAAGTTGATCAATGGCAACTTCTTTTTTATTACATTTGCTGGCATTGTAGCTGCCTTTGAAATGAGTTTACCTGGAGTTTAGGGGAATTGACTCTGACAAATGAAATTTATCTGAATAAAAGAGAGTTTTTAAGGCAATGGGTGCATGCTGACAGGCTGTGGTCCAGTGATTTATAAGGGTCTGCCAAAGGCCCACGCATTGGGAGAGTGAAGCCTATGTTCATTACATACACACGCCACTTTTGATAGTCTAATAAACCAAAGAATTGACAGAGTCGGGGAAAAAACAACCCCCTCATAGGAGACGGGGGATCGGTAAAAAGCTTTTTACACTGAGAGTAATTTAAGTACGGTGTGTCCATCATCTTCAGTGTTCACCATTAATGTTCGCCATAACTGTCATACTAACGCCACAGTTAGCAGCTGAAAATGCCTGAGCTGTATTGCAGTAAGCTTTGATAATAATTACATGTATTTGTAGGCTATGCAGCACATTTTGTCCTACGTGTGTGAGCCGCGCTAGGCACTTACTGCTGACCAGCTGTCCCACGCTGAGAGCCGAGGAAGAGGAGGAGGTGGAGGAGGAGGAAGAGGCCTGGTGGAGAGGACTCTGTCTGTGGGGCATGTGGAGCAGGTTGGGCTGAGACGATGCTGGGCCTGTCTGACCCTGCTGAGCCTGAGGCAGCTGGTCAGACACACACACACAAACAAACACTTGATACAATATATTGATAGCGAGTAAAACAAAAATATATCCATTATTTCTTCAGCACAATATCATTACCAGCCTGTTTTGAAAAATAGTCATTCACAGTAATCAAGTCATCATGATCATTTTGACACAAAAGTATTGCTATTCAATAACAGCTCTTAGATTAGACGCTAACAACTGAACGTAATGAGATTTACCTTATACCTGATAATGAATAAATGTTAATTACCGCCTGCAGTATTTAGACTGACAGAGCACATATGGTGTCAATAGTCTGCTCAATAGACTATCTAAGAGACCCCATGCTCAGCAGCAGTTTGCTATTGCAGGAGACAGTCAGTGTCTGAAAGGAGGTGGATGCTGGCTCAGCCCCTGTGGTTGTGGTTGCACTCCACCATCATAATCCCTTGCCTACAGAAATCAGCTCAGCTCATGACAATTATAGTGTTTTCTCTCCTCATCAGACTGGTGAGGGTGCTAATAATGGCAGTGTGAGTGGGAAGCAGCATGTGGACACAGCGGTCCCCATATCAAACATAATTCATGATCCACCAGCTATGTGCTCTGATGGTAAAAAAACATTGTTTTTTCATGTTTTATGCACATTTGAATTGCTTTTACAAGATCAAGATGGTACATTTTCACTTTTAAAGTGAAAGCCGTCTCCGCCATAAACTAGGCTGGCTTCTCCTCTCCTCTTTGCTATTAATTATTTTTTCTGTGGCATGTGTTTGTTTGGATGGTGGGGGATGTCAACAGCGATGCACACACTGTCAGGACTGTTGACAGGCTGGGAGAATTATCTAGCTTCACTGGAAATATTCTAGACTGCAGGCTCTGACAACCGTAAATTATGCCCATGGAACAATGTGTACATGTGGCTTTGAAGAGGAGACAAAAGCAGAAACATTATTACAAATGCATTAATTCATTCAAGAGTATGATCTGTTGTTTCATAGAGCAACAATTAGATGTCCATCTGCTGAGAGTTCATCTATTTTACACCGTACAGGCCTTCGCTATGAACTTTTACCCTGCAATTCTGCACTGACATCGTCATTACTAAGTCAATAACATTTTGAATGCGATGTGTGTGTCTAGCTCCACACCGCTGCACAGTATAGATCCTAGCACCGGGAGAAGAAAGCGTTTGAGCATTTCTGTACCTATGAACCCAACTCTAGTGTGCAAGACAAAAGAATGAGTCACCTTGTGTGTGTGTTTTATATATGCAGGAGCGAAATTCTCCCTTTAAATGTCTGATCAAAACGAAATACTTCTTGTTCAGGTCAGGGAGGACAAATCGGGAGGCCTTGAGAGTGTGATTGAGGGAGT
>CABFOQ010024647.1:0-10542 GCA_900660455.1 Gephyroberyx darwinii
GTCAAAGCGCAGGATGGAGGCTCTCCTCCACTCAGTAGCAATGTGACTGTGAAAATACTGATCCAGGACCAGAACGACAACGCCCCTCAGGTTCTGTACCCAGTCCAGACTGGTGGCTCTCTGGTGGCTGAAATGGTGCCTCGTTCAGCAGATGTGGGCTATCTGGTCACTAAAGTGGTGGCTGTTGATGTGGACTCTGGACAGAATGCCTGGCTCTCCTATAAACTGCAGAAAGCCACAGACAGGGCGCTGTTTGAAGTGGGCTTACAGAATGGAGAAATAAGAACTATCCGCCAAGTCACTGATAAAGATGCTGTGAAACAAAGACTGACTGTTGTAGTGGAGGACAACGGACAGCCCTCTCGTTCAGCTACAGTCAATGTTAACGTGGCGGTGGCGGACAGCTTCCCTGAAGTGCTCTCGGAGTTCACTGACTTTACACACGACAAGGAGTACAATGACAACCTGACTTTTTACTTAGTCTTGGCTTTGGCTGTAGTTTCCTTTCTCTTCATCACGTGTTTAGTGGTTATTATATCAGTGAAAATATACAGATGGAGACGCGAACGCCTGTTTTACAAATCTAGCGGGAATCTTCCTGTTATTCCCTATTACCCGCCCCTTTACGCTGACGTAGGAGGGACTGGTACTTTAAAGCACGTGTTCAATTACGAAGTGTGCGGAACCACCGACTCCCGGAAGAGTGATATCAAGTACACACGCCCCTTCAGCCAGAGCACTTTGAGCGTTGACTGTAGTAGCACCAGGACAGTGCCAAGGCAAAACGCAGGGTCAGAGGATTTGATCACAGAGGTGAGATCTGCCTCTCCACTGGCGCTTTGTCTAACACCTGTTCCCTTAGGCCATGCATTTCAGTTTCCTGGGGCCTCTTACCTTCAGACCTGTCCCAATGTGTATGCCTATGGTTTTACTATTTAAACTATACTCAAAGTTTGTTTGGGTTATCTTTTCAGTCGTTCAGTTTTTGCCTTTATGTGTTTTCCTCATTGTGTTTGTTTTGTGCTCAGGTATTCAAAATGCATCCATGTTTATGATATTGTCTTCACAGGTTTATGTACAGATGTTGTACCTGTATGATTTTTAGTTGTAACAGAAACCAGGCTGGTTTAGAACAAAACCTCTTCATATGACACTATAATATCTTCCCTGAAATATGATGCAGCTGTTGTAATGACATTTACATTTACTGTATTTTTCAGATCAATTCCATTCTTAAATATGGAATTGCATGTTTGAAGTTGACTAGTGCTGGTAATGGTGTGAGTCATCTTGCATTATACTATACTATTATACTATAGCATTCCCTCATGTCATGACATCATGTCATCACTTGTAGAGATGTTAGACAAGGTGTAAGAGCAGTTACAATGAAAGAAAAAAGTGATGGACTTCTGCTCTGCTGAAGCATTGCTGCAGATTGTTCTCACATACAAACACACATACACACAATAACACACACAGTGCACTATTTTTCAGTGACCTAGTTCCCTCCCTAACACACTGCTGTTATATTCCTGGCATTAGGCTGTGCAAACAGGGATGGGAGACAGAGCATGAGAAAATAAATGAAGAGAAAATTGTAGAGAATGGGGCCATAATAGGACTGAGAGGTGTAAAATGTGATAGTAGGGAGTGTTGCGACTGGAGAAAGGACGAGGCAGTAGTCATGGGGAGCTTGAGGAATAGGGATGAAGGGAGTGCGAAGGAGAGAAATAGAGAGGCAGCGGGGGAGGGGAGGAGGCACGTGGTAACCAACCCAGTCTCCACCATCCCTGTGCAGCATTCGTGTTAGTAATGCATGGCAGCCATTTTGATCTGCAGCCCTCTTTGTCTGCTGAAATAGGGGGCTAGTGGGTTTTGTGGAACGGGGTGAGATGTAGCACTAAACTGAGTGACTGCACTGTAAAAGACAGAGACGTGGTTAGATATCTACATGGCATAAAACAGAAAGGAAGAGGAGAGATGAACACAGAGAGAGACCTCCATGGCTTATATAAGAAATATCAAGGGGACGCAAGGACTCAGGGCAGAGACTGAACATGTATGAATGATAGAATATAAAGATAGAGGAAAACTGCGCTGCCAGTGAGTGAGTGAGAGGGTATTGCTATCTATCTGCCCACAGAGTAATGTCAGTCTATGATGTTGTATTTTAATCCCCAATCACAGCTCTATATATTGCATCCATCCCTGCCTTTCTCTCACCACAGGCAGCATCATAAACAGGTCACTCATGCCCAGTGGCCCCCAGGCCTTTCATGTTTACCATCCAACACAAGGGGAAAATTACCCTCCACATGGCTCTCAGATGCACCCCATAACATTTAGCCTCACAGAGGGAGACCCATACAGGAAGTAGCGAAGCCAGTCTGTTAGGTTACCTCATAAAAGTGGTGAAAATAACACTTGGATGTCCTTAGATGTCTGAAATGCATATAAGGCTGCACCATTAAGTGTAGCTTGCTGCATTGGTGATTTGGTATTGTGCAGTTGAGGATGGTTTGTCTGCATATAATTATTTCTGACACTTTTTCTCCAGATTTAGAGGAAGGATTTGATCTGTTAGTCTGACTGGCCCGGTCATATTGGGTGGTGTATGTGTTTGACCAGTGTGGTTTCTGTGCGATGTTCAGGGTTTGTTTGCATGTGAAAATAGTAACCTCCAACACAAGGCAGAAGCCTAGTTTTATTGTGTGATCCTCTATATCCCCTGGAAGTAGTCTAGCATCATTATTATCATCCCACATCTGTGTCTGCTTTACCTGCTCCAACCGCGTTTGAACCACTACATCTCCGTTCTCAGGCTCATTAGCGGGGAGGGATTTTACTGAGTTCCATAAATCCTGGTGGTCACAGTATCTCCATGGGGTCAAAGCTCATAGAAACGTCTTTGCCAGCCACTGAATGTTTCAGCCTGTTTTTTTTATGTTTTGAGGCCATGTGTGTGCCCCTCTAACCCTTGCCTGAATGGTCTGCAGCATAGGTGGGAACATCAAAACCGCTCAATAATATCTGACTCTTTTCCTCATCTCTCAAATAATTCAGAATGTTGACAAGTGAATGGCCTGTCACTTGGTGGATGATGGACGGTGTTAAAGTTGTGTAAACTCTTCTTTCTCTGTAACTTTTCAGTGACCACTCCAGCAAATTTAAAATGGGGGAGAGGAAGGCAAAATTGCATCAGAACGTTAACAGGGCACATGGTCTAGGCATTTGGAATACATCTTCTCCAATAGGCATCTTAATAGCAACAACTGATCCTGTGGCTGACAGACAGCATGTATCTAACCTTGGGTTAGACTGAGGATGTGACACACAGATCAGCAGTTTCCTGAACTTGTGGCTGTCCCCAGAGCAGTGAGCTCCTGGTTTCCACAGGCCCAAGCTGTTGTTTATACTTCCTTTCTTAGCCAAGCCGTCTGGTGAGCAGCTGTGGTGTGGTTTGGTGTGTGTGTTCTGGTGGGGCCAGTGTACATACTGTAACTCATTTTCCTTACAAGATCCTTTTTTTTTATGTCCAAGATGTCCGGGATATTTGTTACTTTGTTTGTTACTTCTTGTATATGGTGTGTTTGGTTGAACATAAAATGGATGCTGACTTTGTCTATTGGTGTCCCAGTGGTGGAACTGTGGAAGTCTGCATAGGCTGATCCTTTGGAAAGGATTACATCAAGGATTATTTAGAACAGTGTGACACTAATGGTAGACTTGTGTCAAACACACACACATGCACACAGTTAGATTCAGCACAAAAAACACACACACAGGAGACACACAACACAACATTTTAAATCAAAATCACATACCCTCCACTGAAACACATTTTCAAAGGTCATATTCTCAAATTTGGATGTGTGTGTGTGTGTGTGTGTGTGTGTGTGTGTGTGTGTGTGTGTGCATGCAATTGTCTTATTCTCCTGACTTGTCAAACCATGCAGACTCCCCATCCTGGCCATTTTACTGTGATTTTACTGAGAAAACAGGTCAAGTGATTCACTCAGCCACTGCCTGGGACGCAGTGTAGAATGCATCATGTGACTTCCATATCATTGATATGGTTATATTCGCTTTGTTATTATATTGCATCATAATACACACAAGTACATCATCATCATTGTAATGTTATGATCAATGTTTATCATAATTGCAATTGATTAGATCAATTAGTTTCACATTGTAGCTAAGGCTGGTTGGTTTGCCACTGAGCATCAGGGAGTCTTGGTTTCATACAGTCCTCCTCCCTTTTCCTCTTGATCTCATTCTTTTTCTGCATCCTTCCCCTCCCCCTCTCCAGCTGCACCATCCTGCTACAGAGCAGGAGAGAGAGAGAGAGAGAAAGAGGGAGTGAGAGAAAAAGAGAGTGAGATTGCTCAGTGTAGGACATTTTGTTCTGTCTATGCAAAGCCATGATATGCCATGCTGTACTGTTTCGTGCCTATGTAGTTCACAATTTTCATCTCTAGAGCAAAGCTCTTTCCTGTACCAATTTTCATCCATGTGGTCCATCAGCCATTCCAAGAGTTTCTTTGTGTAACCTGGTAATGTATGGGCATGTGTTAACAGGTTTTTATTATCTGTAAATTATAGATTGCCATTGGACAGAGTCATAGAATGTCAGGAAAATCTCAATTTCAAGGAGCCTCCTTCCCAGCACTATTTCTCTTCCTTTCTCCTCCTCTTTATCCCCTATGCTGTTTTTTATAGGTCCTTTTTTTCACCATAGCCAGCTCCCAGGAAGCAAGGTGGGATGTGTTGCCACAGCAACAAGCTGACTCATTGACAGGACTGTACCACTTTTCTTTGAACCACAGGGGGGCAGCAGCAGATGCAGTCTTTGGTGTCTGATAGACACATGCATCTGTTGGTATAAAGAGGGCAGGAGGAACCCCTGTTTTTGTCAGAGAGATGCAGCATCCTCAGACTGAGTGATATATTGGTAAGGGAAGGGGAGGGAGTGTGTTTGATCATGGCTGTTTGGGGTGGGGGTTGGAGGGAGACTCCTACCTATGTGTTTCTGATGGATGCTGCCCTGATTGCTTGCTTTTTACTGGTTCAGTAACCCCGTGTCCTTGCTGTGTGTATTAGCTTGTATTTAGGTACTATCCTTGAGTTTTTTGTTTTTCAGTTTTATGAAGGGATGACTTTGTCTTTTGGTACCCATTGTTTTAGTTTCTTTGTTTTATTATGTGTGTTTTTATCTGTGTGCTTCGGTTTACCTTTTTATGTTGTATGTGTATGTTTTCAAGCATCACTATCATCTTGAAATCAATTATGGTCATTATTTGTAATCCACCCATGTGCACAAGCAAAAAGGCGAAACAGTGCACCATTTCTGGTAGGCACAAAGGCAGAGCAAAGCTGCTTTGTCTGAAAAGCTGAATTTGACACACACACACACACATACACTGTGACACACAGTCCAGAGAAGCTCATTAATAAGGCATGTCTTTATCCCAGGGCATCGCCTTGATGCCCCCTGCTGTTGCTGTAAGGGTAGTGTCTCTGTGCAGAAGTGCAGTGCAGTATTTTGGTCCTGCTCCATACTTCTCTTTCTCAGGGTGTCTGCAGGGCTTCAGTCCCTCCAACAATAACCATGATAGTGTTCTAGTTTAGGCTGAACTGGTCATACCATTGGTACATGCTTTTGTTTGAAGGGGGTAACATTGATATCTGTGGTCTTTCTTTTATTTCATAATCTACCATACCATATGCTATTTGGTGGACACATTTATCCAAAGTGTGTTACAGTACTATGAGTGCATACATTTTTATCATGGCAGCCCCAGTAAACCTCTAACCCTGGCAGTGTTAGTGCCATTCTCTACCCACTGAGCTACAGATATTACCTGTCTGTTTCTCTGTCTTCTTTGTCTGTCTGTCTCTTTCTTGCTTCTGTTCAGCATTTCTTTCTTTGGTTTCATATATTTTTTCTTACTTTACCTGAGTGGAATTACTCTTTATTTTGACATCATCATAATCATCATCTCTCTCTCATGGACAGTGATGCCAATATAAAGATTGGTTCCAGTGCCTCTGATTGTTTAAATACTGTACCATACTTGTTTTGTTTGTTTGCTATGTGTTGAACAGTGAGGCCTGATTCATTTTCAAAGTCTTTATATTCGGGGACTGTCACACACTGCAGGGACTCCACTACTGAAAAAATGTACCCATATAAAACATCACACACATTCACAACCCTATTAGTCATGACCCAGGTGGTAAGTATATTGGTTGCTGTGCTTTCCAAAGCCAGACTCTGTATGCTGACCATCAGTCTAACTGACATCCTCTCTCTCTTGTTTTCTCTTCCATGATTCCCTTCATCTGCTGTTGCTGGTCCTGTTTCCTCGCTGACCTATGTTATATCCCTGTCTCTCCAAATAAGGTAAGAAATATTCTCCATCCTAATTGTTCACAGCAATGCCATCAAACACCAAGTACAAACTTTCATGATTCCACAAAGAGACATTTAACACAGATTACTGACAACATAGACCGATGAAGACATCATATAATGACACAATTTCACTCTAAAATATAACAGTGATATGCTTTACATGAAATATGCTCCATAGTGCAAGTATTTTAGCTCTGTACTCATATTGTTTGGGACACAAAATGATGCCATGACTAGTCTGTTAAGGTGCAGACCGTCAGCTATAATTTGAGGGCATTTTGAGCCTTATTGTGTGGACATTGCACCTACAGCCTTTTTGTCATGTGACTCCCCCCAAACCCCCATTTCAGGGTGACACACATGAATAAGTTGGCCGGCTCTTTCTCCCAACTAACTGGCCCAAAGAGTTCAAAGAGGGCATGGGAGAAACAACTGTTAAAGTAGCAAACTCTCATCGCAGAAGCATGACCTGCATTAATTGATAACTGAAATCCTACTTTACTTCTACTCATTTAGCTAATCTAATTGGCGCTTACTTCTCATAGAAGGTTGCCAATTTGTAAGTGACTACACATTGAATTTTCCAGTATAGGAAAAAAAATAGGACTTCATTGAATAAAATACTATATGACCAAATAACATGAATTACATTTAAATCCAGGCACCGTATGAAATAAAGACTGCAGTTATTTATCAGTCCATATGGGTTAGAATATTAAAGCTGGCCGTTGTAGGGTCACTATAAGTGTATGAAGCCAAAATATAAAAACGTCTCTGCCCAAGCATTTTGGAGCTCATTATATTTTCCAATACAACTTCAACATTTTGTATCTCAAACACTACACTTGACAGCTAGCATTTACACCAATGAGGCTGAACAAAAGGGATATGTTGGTTGTGAATGACATGCATGTGTGTACATCAAATTCCACTGTGTGTGTGTGTGTGTGTGTGTGTTGCTTGTTGTCTACAAAATATAATAAACCCTCATATAAGGCAAAAATAACATAGGGCTTGTAATGGGGAAGCATCAACTACTTGCTTAGTAAGTCAAGGTAATTATCATTATCTAACAATCTAACAATTATCTAACAGTTTTACTGATCTTCCTTTATAAATGATCAGAAGAATACACTGCCTGCTTTCCTTAGTGAGAGCCAGAGCGGCATGCAGCAGCACCAGTTGGCCGCCTGTGTGGCGCTGTCCACACTCGTGGTGCTGAAATCAGCTCCAGCGCTCTCCCCCTCCCTCTCCCTGTGTCTCACACTGCATCTCTACATCTCCCTCTGTCGCTCATATCTACTCAGGGTATATTCTATTCTGTGGTTACTTATTTTTCATTAAGCTGCATATGTTACAATGGATCATTTCACAGTTTGCGATGTTGAATTTGTGCGTTAAAAATTATTATTTGTTTTTGTAATATCAGCGGATGATGTCTGTTGCCAGGCAGAAGCGGGGGAAATGGTGTATTTACGCTCTGATTTGATCTTTTAGACTGATTTGATTGGTAGATGAAGGACGTCTCTTATTAATTAAATGCAGGACGAGTTATTCCATCGTCACACTAAATAATTGGTTCGCGGAATTCGGGGAAATAATAGTGTTTGTTTGTGTGTGTGTGTGTGTGTATGTGTGTGTGTCTGTCTGTCTGTCTGTCTGTGTGTGTGTGTGTGTGTGTGTGTGTGTGTGTGTGTGTGTGTGTCTGTGTGTGTGTTGGAGGGAGAGAGAGAGAGAGAGAGGGAGGACTAAATACCGTCCTACAGTACAGCTCCCCCTCCCTTTTCATTTGCTCTACAGACCTCCATACGGGTATTTGAGGTTGGCTGTTGACATAATTATTTATCTGAGCCTCGTGGAGCGCTCTGATGACGTGTGTAGGTTGCACTAGCTTTCTCCGGCCACAGGAAGGCAACGAAGAGCCTTGGCAGCCACAGAAGCATGCATACAGGCAAGACTATGCGGATGAACATGCATACATCCATCCATAATGCATTATATAGGGCATCGTTCTGTACTCCACAAACCACATTACCTCAACATTATCATAATATTAACACTGAATACCTATTGGGTATTTGTATTTCGCCTATTTATACACAAATTGTTGATGGTGGTAGCGAGACTGGTTCAAAGGATGAGTAATCATATTCCATGTGATTGAGTTATAGCAGCCTGAGTAATACCAGAACATAATTACTTAGTGCTATAAATTAATGCATCTTCTTTATCTTGGACTTGTACGTCACTGTTCTCTAGACGTTTTTGAAGCCATGATTGGTGGAAATGGGTAAAGGCTGTGCACCAATAGCATACGGAACTGTACAAAGAGATCTACTCCCTCCCACTGCGCAGTCTCAGCACCAGAACCATTCCAATGTTCATTGCGGGAGGGGAGGGATGCATATGCAGACACAAAGCATGCCCATCACTGTAAAATATGAGGGGATATCGACATTGGATTATATACTTCTTATCTTCAATCCATTGAGAAGGTGGGATTTGATTGAAAAGAAATGGGTTTTATGGATCAAGGCTTAATGTGGAAAACACTGCCTGTATGGCAGGTGCTTTTGTGGTGGCATCATTTCTTTCTCTTGTGGAGTACAATAGACGGACAGACTCGCTACACCATCCCGGAGGAACTGAAACAGGGCTCTGTGGTAGGAAATCTAGCCAAAGATCTGGGTTTGGTTGTTTCTGAACTTTACCGACGTAAATTGCGGATAACCTCCGAAGCTGGTAAGCAGTATTTCACTGTGGACTTGGGGAAGGGGGAACTGGTGGTGAGCGACAGGATAGATAGGGAGGAACTGTGTGGACAAAGAGCGCCGTGTATATTGCCTTTGGAGCTCGTTATAGAAAATCCACTGCAACTGCAAAGAGTCGAAATTGAGATACAAGATATAAACGATAATCCCCCCAGCTTTCTTACTAAAGAAAAAGTGTTGAAAATAGCAGAGCTGGTAAATCCAGGCGCGCGATTTCCTCTAGAAAGCGCACAGGATCAAGATGTCGGAACTAATTCTATACGCTCTTACGTTCTAAGCAAAAATGACAATTTCAAATTGATTGTTAAAAACCACAAGGACGGGACGAAATTCCCTGAGCTGGTCCTTGAGAAATCTCTCGATCGGGAAAAGCAACCTGTACACAAGCTTATTCTCACCGCTGTAGATGGTGGAGATCCAGTGCGTTCAGGAACATCCGAAATAACAGTTACAGTGCTTGATATCAATGATAATGCGCCGCAATTTGAAAGACAGGTGTATGAAGCTAATGTCAGCGAAAACGCAATGCCTGGAACTGAAATCTTGCATGTTAGAGCTACAGATGCAGACGAAGGGCAAAATGGAGAAATTGAATATTTTTTTGGAGAGCAAACAACGGATTTAATTTCATCATTATTTGATATTGAGCCGTCTTCTGGAGCTATTGTTGTAAAAGGGACATTAGACTATGAAAAGAATTCTTTACATAGATTCGACGTCATTGCTAAAGACAAAGGTAATCCCGAGATGGATGGGCATTGTGGCGTTGAGATTAAAATAGTGGATATTAATGATAATGCTCCAGAAATAATTGTGACGTCTTTAACGACACCTGTTCCAGAGGATTCTCCTATTGGAACAGTAATTGCATTGATAAGTGCTAAAGACCCAGATTCGGGGGATAATGGTAAGGTGAAGTTGAGCGTGTCTTCCAAGTCTCCCTTCAAGTTAAATCCATCCGTCTCTAACCATTACACATTAGTGACGAATGGGCCACTTGACCGTGAAAAGAACGACGAGTATAGTATAAAGATAAGTGCCGCTGATTCGGGGAAATCCTCGCTATACAGTGAAAAAATAATCACTGTTAAATTGTTAGATGTAAATGACAACCCACCAGTTTTCTCCCAGCCGGCTTACGTCATTTATGTAAAAGAGAATTTTGCGCCCGGGAAGATATTATGCTCAGTGTCAGCTAATGATCCTGACTTGGGCGAAAACGCCAAGATCTCCTACTCCATCCTGGACTCCAAAGTGCAGGACGTGTCTGTGTCCTCTTATGTCTACATAAACTCTGATAACGGAAGCATCTACAGCATGCACTCCTTTGACTATGAGAAACTGAAGGTG
>CABFOQ010024648.1:0-15433 GCA_900660455.1 Gephyroberyx darwinii
GGGGGGTGGGGGGGGGGCGTTTGTAGTGTAGGGGCTACACCCTCTCCTATGGATATGAATAATGATCTTCCTGCCCCCCCAAAGCTGGGATGCAGATCCCACCGGCCAAGGAGCGTGGATCTGAAGAGAGCTGTCCTCTCCAAGGGTACTGAAATATTCTCCACTCCCCTGCTTAGCCTATAGCGCTGCGCACTGGTCAAATTATCAATAGTTATCGCACAGCATCCGGGTTGGGCGACCAGCGAGTTCTGTACAGAGAGAAAATCTCAATGAATAGTGGCTGCCGCTGGATCACCTGACGCCATCGCCCTTCCCTGCTATCCAATAAGGTTGGCTTTTCAAACCCAAAGTCAGAGAGGAACCAGCGGTCATGGTTGGCGGTATCCTAAATTTAGAATCTGATCGTGGAGATAAAATATAGAAATATGAAAACAGAAATAAGAATAGAATAGATGCTAGAATAATAATAGAAATAGAAAATAAATGATGTAGTGGTAAATACAATGTGCGTAATGTATAATATATTTTCAGGGAATAATTAATTTATGTTTTGTATTATGATGTGTAATATTAATTCATGTCATAAAGATTAATGTCAGCTCAAAAAGGTGGGTCATGTGAGTTTAGGGTTCACCCTCAACTCCTCCCTGTAGAAAAGTAAAGAAAAAAGAAAAAGATCTTTGTGCTGAATCATTTGCACTTTCTGACGTGCTCTGGTCTAAAACTCTCTTGAAGCTTCACCACTAAAGTTTTCACTGATAAGGCCCATGCCTTCATTTGGTGGACGGAGAATCACTTTGACTAAAAAGATTGTTGATGACATGACCTTATTCAAATATATATAAGGATGTCTGGATATGTCCATGTATAATTAAAACATTATAAAGTTCCACTTCGTTTTTGGCAGTGGTAGTAATTTTACCACTTTTTCATCATGCTTATCCCTAGTTTTTCTGCAAATCCCCATCCCTGCTGGAGACAACACTGACCAGCCAATATGCTTTAAAAGTTGCCCATTTATCATTTATTACATTCTCAACAGTAGCTTATCTTGCACAAGTGCACATGGTGCAGACTACTCCCTGGTAGAGGTCAAGGAGAGGTCAGTTGGTTACATACAGTTTTCATGATAGGTAGATGTTTTCCCCATTTGGCCACTCAAGGCTGTCTTGTCTGAAATCCATAGAAGGCCTTTCAGTGACTTTGACTTTACCTGGAGAGTGCCAAACCAGATGGACACAGCATGGTTTGGATTTGATAAGTCAAGGTACTAAATTGGACAGATGATGCGATATGAATTTCATAGGTCTCACAGCACTGCAGTGAAGCTAGCTTTCCTGTTCTTTCTTTCTTTCAAGAAGCTATCAAACTGAATTTCACTTCCAAAACAAAAGGAGCAATGTCCTGCAGACAGGGCTAAGTCTCAGTCTATGGAGCAAGTCCATACAAAACGTCATTAAACCATTTACCATTTCAAACCTTGGAATCGCAAATCCATCTGATACAACGATATTATTTTGATGCTGAATGATGTGATACACTCGGGAGTTGAAATCCCCAACCAATCACCCATCTTGTCACAGTAACATACCCTTGGAGACCTTTAGGGGGCAGAGTAGAATTATTGTAGGCCGCTAGATGACTTCTCTTCCTCGTTGGTGCGCTTGCCATGTTTGCGGAAGCTTGGTTAGATCTCTTTAGCGGCTAGCTAGGAGCTTGCCCCTTTTACTGTGTATGTTTCACGTCTTATAATCAAAGATGAATCTACCAAAGGGACCAGATTCTTTGTGCTTTGACAAGGACGTTTTTATGAAGGTGAGAATCTGTTGCCGTTACGTTTGTTAACATGCTTAACACGGTAGCAAAACAGTATTAAACTAACGTTAGCTAACTATCGTTTAGCTGTTCCTGGTTCCTTCTTTTCTGTTGGTAGAGATACTTTATTTAGCGAGTTTGTACTTAAATCACAGTCTTAGCTAAATATTGATGTTCTGGATATATATAATGCATGGAGCCTAATGTAAAACATCAAACGACGTTAGATGACGACCCAACTTAAGTCAGTAAAACGTTGAATGAGTGTGTGTGGTGATTTGTCTGAGTCTGTCTGCCTGTCTTGTCTGAGTCTGTCTGCCTGTCTTGTCTAACGTTGACAGTCTTTGGGTTTATACACATGTCTCTTTGATAGAGGTGGTCTTTCTCTGTCTTTTTGATACTGCATCTTGTTGTATGCATGGCTGTCTAATAGACGCTGCCGTCTGAATGTCTCTGTCTTGCTGGTCTGCCCTCGCCTGTCTGTCTGATCTTGCTGCCTTCTCTTCTCTGACCCCAGGATGACTTTGACGTTGACCAGTTTGTGGCGGAGTGTAGGAAGCAGGTCCAGCTGGAGGAGATGAGAGAGGACCTGGAGCTCTACTATAAGTTGCTAAAGACAGCCATGGTGGAGCTCATCAACAAGGACTATGCTGACTTTGTTAACCTCTCCACCAACCTGGTGAGTGGTTATTATGGTTCCTTATCAGCTACTATGGTTGTAATTTTGAGGTTCACAACCAGCAGCCTGCAGTTAACCGACTATTAGTAATGCATTGTAATCACTGTGACACTATTTATAAACTCAGACTTGCCTCTGCTCGCTTTTCTCAGGTTGGTATGGACAAGGCCCTCAATCAACTGTCTGTGCCCCTGGGACAGTTACGAGAGGAGGTGATGGTATGTATTATGTGGATGCACACGCCTCTCTTCATTCCTACCACAGAGTGTGTATCCATATCAGCTAATTGTTTTCTATGCAGAGTCTGCGGTCCTGTGTGAGTGAGGTGATTCAGGCTATAGACAACCAGCTGGCCAAACAGGATGACCTGCAGAAGAAAAAGGTTTGGCTCTTCAGCTGTTGCCAAAAATATAATGTGATGTATTCTTATTCATTTGTGAATAGATTTCTGTGGTCTGCCTTACAAAGCCCTGTGACAGGCTAGCATTGCATCCATGCCAAAGGGTGTACTTGAGATTTTATTTAATGTAGTTTCAGGAGAAGAGTTAGTACAAGCCTTTCATTGGCACATTTATTTGAAAATCCTCCAAAGAATCATTCTTTAAATTTACAAATTCTTTCATTCCATTAATATTTTCCCTCCTTGTAATGTATTCAGATGATTACAAGCAGATGAACTCTTGCAACAGGAGACAGGTTCCTACTATATGGGTTGATCTGGACCGATGGAGGTTGCTACAGAGATCAATAAAGTATCACATCACATTATCTGTTCACCAGGTGTGTGTGCTGAGGCTGATCCACGTGGTGGGCTCAGTGGAGAAGATCGAGAAGATCCTCCACTCGCAGAACTCCAAGGATTCCAGCTCTCTGGAGATCAGCAGGTAGGGAACTGACCATACAGTAAAACCACCCACAATTACATGGTAAATTACTGTAGCAGCTGGATAATATATCAATATTATGTCTTACCAGGCATGACAAGTATAGTATCCATGAATAGACAAAACAAATCCTTTCATAATCTGCTGGAATTGGTGTTGGCTATAATTGTGTTTATTTTTTTTTAGCTGCAGTCATGGTATTTTTCTGTAATATGAACTGCATGCCGTTGTTAGACAAATTACTATATTGTTGCCACAAAGCACTGCAAAGACTTTGGCTGAGTACTGCAGTACATCAGAGTTGGAAATGGGTTGAGCTTGATCGTTACAGGAAGGTTGTATTAAGTGTGTGTGTGTGTGTGTGTGTGTCTATCTACAGTCCTCTGTTAGCAGGCCAGATTCTGGAGAGGATAGCTACCGAATTTAACCAGCTGCAATTCCATGCTGTGCAGAGCAAAGGCATGCCTCTGCTGGACAAAGTCAGACCTGTAAGTGTGTTTATCAGTCCATCAATCCACCAATAATTTGACAAAAATATAAAGCTTTTGTATACTCCTACTGGTTAGTTCAAAGGGCACATCCCCTCTGGACAAAAATGTGACCACCACTGCTAGCATCTACACTGAGTGTACAGACAATGTAAGAGCAAATTCTACGTCGCACCTCTTTTTGCACAATCCATGCTTCAGTTGTCTCAAAGCTTAAAATTTATTTCTAGCTTTCACCTCAGTTCTCTTGATTTATTTCCTGAAATGAGTTGGTTGTCCTGTTTTCTCATTGTATAATAATGTATGTGAGACTCGGAGTGTGTTTCTCAAGGTTTTGTCCTCTGCCAGCGTATTGCAGGTATAACCTCCATGCTACAGCAGTCTCTGGAGGGCCTGCTGATCGAAGGTCTGCAGACGTCCAACGTGGACATGGTGCGCCACTGCCTGAGGACCTACGCCACCATAGATAAGACCCGAGATGCTGAGGCCCTGGTAGGACAGGTGCTGGTCAAACCATACATGGACCAGGTAAACACTACACACTCTTTTGAAATAGTTTTCTGCTGTATTGAAGAACAGTGTTTCCCATATATTGATTATTGTTTGGGTGGTATAGTAACTGCCGCCCAAGTAAATTTTTTGTTTTAGATTAATTTTTGGTGCTGTGATGCAGTAAGCTGGTGTTCAAACCTGATGGTTTTTTTGTCAGTGTAGTTTACAAAAAGCAACATGTAAGCAACAAGTAATGAAAGGATGTTGGTGAACTACAACGACCATAATTCATTGCACCTATGATGTAGCACATAGTGCAGATATGCTGAGGCACCACATTAGCTCATAGTTAATGGAGTAAGAGAATTTAGTGCCTCAGCAAAGATAAGATACTCGGCTCACTAAATAAAATGTCACTAAAATGCAGCCAAAATCTACTTAGATATATAGACAAAATAGAAAAAATTGAATCGATTGAGTAGAGGAATAAAGAACATTTTGCTCAAAGCACTCTCCTCTCCTCCTCTGTTATCGTCTGTTCCTATGTAGGTGATCGTGGAAGAGTTGGTGAAGTCCAATCCCAAGGGTCTCCAGCTTATGTATTCTAGACTGCTGGAGTTTGTTCCTCACCACTGTAGACTCCTTAAAGAGGTGACTGGAGGGGCCATATCCAGGTATTGATGCCATTATGGAATCAGTCAGCTTGCTAGTGTGGGAAAATGTCCAAATTGCCCTGTGCTCTCGCTGCCAAGAGCAAAACTGTTGGAATATGGCTACCATGGCTCTTTGTTTTATTTTTGCCCAATATGAACATGGATGTGTATGGGGCCAGTTTTCCAAAGCATTCATAGATCAAGCAGTTCTTTGTCTTCTTTTGAAATCCGGCTTTCCTAGAAATGCAGAATGTCTCATTTCACAAAAAAGTATCAGCTCTTTGACAGTTTCTGTCTAATGGCCTCACAAGATTTTCTGAGCATAACAAAGAAGTACTTGAGCATGGTAAAGTGTATGATGAACACAGTGTGGTAACATACTACTTATGAGTTGGTGTTTCCCCCCAGTGACAAAGCAGACATAGTGCCAGGCTATGATTTCCTGATCAACTCGGTGTGGCCGGAGATAATCCGAGGGATTGAGGAAAGGATGGCCTACCTCTTCAACCCTGGAAACCCTGACATATTCTACGAGGTACTGCCACACTGATGCTGTGTTTGTGTGTACACATGTATGTGTCGTAAAAGTTTTAAAAGGTTCATCTTAATGTTACAGCATCGCAAAGACAGTACACTTCTTTGTATTTTAACTCTATCCCTGCTTTTGTTCTTGTGTTAGATGTATTTAATATATTTAATATAGAAATTGTGGTCTCACCTGCGTTTGTGTGTGTGTGCTCTGTGTCCTTTGTATGTCTTCTCTCCCAGCGGTATAGCGTGAGTATGGAGTTTGTGCGGAGGTTTGAGCGCCAGTGCAGTTCGCAGGCCAGTGTGAAGAGGCTGAGAGTCCACCCCTCGTACACCAGCTTCCAAAACAAGTGGAACCTGCCTGTCTACTTTCAACTACGGTGCATATTACCTTAATACACTCTACAGCCTACACCTCGAATCATATACACAACACAATATTCCTCCTGCACCAGTTTCAAGAGCAAGTGGGCCTTGTCGTACACTCATGCTACACCCTTAAACATATCAAGAGTTTGATTCCAAAAGGCTCTATATCGGTTTTAGAAAAAAAAAAAGGTTTGGTGATGTTCATTGCTCATTTGACATGACATATAAAGACTTACATCCCCTGAAATGTTATTTAGTTTATTATTTCATAAGGACTCAAGATGGCTAATAGCAGTTAGTTAGTTTTAGTCGTTTTTAGTTTTAGTCTTCACACATCATCAGCTTTCATTACCAATGAATTTTGCCTTTATGTTTACCAGCAGGTAGTGGATGGATTCTAATCTCTTTTAGGGTGTATGGCATTGAATTTTGTCCTCTCAACTTGAATGAATAACATTAACCAAGGCAGAGGTTGGTGTGTAGTATGTATTTTTTAAGAATTAGTAGGTTTGACCTTAAAGGGCTCTTCCCTGGAGTCATTTTCTTTCAGCATTATTTCAGTCTAAAATGGCTAAAGTTCACAATAACGTCTTTTTTTGTAGTTTGGAAAACTGCTTAAAGATGTGAGGTTCATATCGAACGATGACAAGAAGCAAAATATAAATTTAGGACGCGTGTCAGCCTAATACTAACCGTCGGCCATGAACGCAACACTAAACCTGACTGACTGGTTGTTGATCTGTGGCAATAACAGGGAAGTTGGACACTGTGTTCTTCTGTTTGTCAACCTCTCGCTGCCCCCGAAACACACACACACACACACTGTAAAGTACATAGCAAACACATTCACCAGTGCACGTCAAGACAAAGATTAGATTCCACGTGTACATTTCACAATACACATCCTGTACAGCTCAGCCTCTTTGTCATTGCCAGTACACTAAGTATTTTTTTGTCATCAGCTACTGTTTGTAGTTTAGAACAGATTCAAGGAATAACCCCTAACACAGATGTTTTGTGATTGCCCCCCCCCTTCCTCTTTCCTTGCCTCACTCCCTCCTCTGTCTTAGGTACAAGGAAATAGCAGGAAGTTTGGAAAACACCATAAGTGATGGATTAGAGGCAGCTCCAGGTAGGCATTTACCCTCTTGTGAACACCAGCATGTTACTATCCTGTCCTAAGTTCCTGTCCTAGCAATTGTGTGTATGTGTGTTTATCTGTCTAGCGGGCAGTGCGTACCACATCCAGGTGTCTGAGGTATTGTGGTCCTGCTTAGTGAAGTGTTGGTCAGACAAGGTTTACCTGTCACCTCTGGCCCATCGCTTCTGGAAGCTCACGCTGCAGCTCTACTCACGATACGCCAAGTTCCTTGACGAGGTAAACTACAGGGGGGTTGTAAAGATATAAAAAATGTTCTAAAGAGCAACAAAGCCAAGGCAGCAGTATCCAAATGGAGAGCCGTTTGCTGTTACTTCTTTGTACTCATCTTGATTGGCGTCCTGGCAGGTGCTGACTAAGTCTCCGGCCCCTGAGGTGATTAAAGAGCCAACCAGGCCCCTTCCCAGCTCAGCCTCTTCCACCTCCAGTCGAACCTCAATGGACGAGGCTGGCAGTGAGAGTGGAAGTCCCGCCTCCCTCTCCACCAAACAGCTGGTCTACATCGCAGCTGACATCCAAAAGCTGCAGGAGCAGGTACATATTCACACACACACTAGACATATCACACACCAAAACTGGTCCATGAAGAGATTTTAGACAAGAAGCCAAAATTTGACATGACTGACAGAGTCCTGTTTTGACACTTTTATAATGCTTTCTTTGACATTTGAATTCTCTGGTTTCTCATTTGTTCTCATTTGTTTCTAAGCTGACAGTCTACTTGTCGCTCTCTTAGATACCAGAGTTGTCAGAGATTGTCAGGCAGAGGCTAGAAGCCATTGGATTCAAAAACCTTGCTATTGTGGAAGGTAAGCTACGCACACATGGAGCATACAGAAATTGTTGAACTTCTTACTTGATCTTCCCATCTTTCGTCAGAGAATGAGGAGGAGAACAAGGATTTTAGGCAATTAGTATACAACACCTGTTGCACAGTATCAGGGCTACTATACCCCACATGGTCTTACTGTGGAAAACAAGGAGAAGGAACAGCTCTTGGGACTGTGAGCACTAATATCAATGTTCACAAGTATGTAGGGTAGCGTGTTTCGATTTTAGCTTTACTAATTTGTGCAGATAAACAGATTTAAAATAGAAAATAAAATTTGGATAATGTTTATTCAGAAATCCCAACAGGCTTGTGAACAAGACATCTTATAAGAGAAAATCTCTCACAAAATATAATTTGTTCTCAGCCCAGATGCTCTGGAGGACTTATCTGTTGGGCTGTATTACCTCAACGCTAGGATAACTAACGCTAGGCTGTGTATCAAGTGCATTTACTACAAGTCTTTTCATTCTCAGATGCTCTAGAGGACTCTAAGGCTTGTCTGTCAGGTAGTATCCCCACTCTCAACACCAGGATGACCCAGCATCTGACTGAACGATGCTGCCGCTTCCTGAAGAGTGCCTCTGAGGTACCACGCCTCTACCGCAGGACCAATAAGGTCAGTGAAGTTGTGCTGTGCTCACATCAGTGTCTCTCTTATATTATTTCATTGCAGCACTTGTGTGTGTTGGGTTAAACAGCTTGGTGTAATTTTGGTCATTTACAGTATTTGTACCATTTTTGTCACAAACACTGAGGGCATGACGCATTTTGGCACTTTGTTCTGGTTTTACACCGATTGGCCTGATGGGGCCGCTATAATATACATTTCAAACACTGAAATGCCATAACTTCCACACCACCAGGCCAATTTTGATGAAACTTTGAGAGATGATGCATTTCCTTTTACAGATTGACCCAAGGAGTGCCTGCATTATTCATGTTTACTTATTTGTTTCATTAAAACAAATGCCATTGTGATATCTTTTAAAAGTCTTAAGCCTATTAATGAAATAACTAATGTTTCAGTAGGAGATTGGGCATAACTCTAACAATATTTTTTACTTTACATTTTCTCTAGCATTGTTGGCAATTGTGACTCACCCTTGTAGAATTAGAGGAAACACCGATAGGCCTGCACATAGACACATACCGATCCCACTTGTTGTCCTAAACACAGGCAGTCATTCAACGTGGGTATTTGAGCTACCAACACGTTTCTGCCGAATACTAACCTTCTGCTTCCTTCCCTGACAGGATCTGCCGGTGCGAGCTTCAGCGTACATGGATAACGCCTTGCGTCCGTTACATCAGCTGCTGACTGACTCAACGGGACTGGTCACTCCTTCTACAGCACAAGACTGGCTGCGGGTTACACTATCTGACTGCACACAGAGGTGAGCTTACACACACAAACACATGTACCATCATCAGTAATCACCAGAATTGCATGAAATTGTCCTCCATTGAGACTGACTGATCTGATATCCACAGGTCGTGCTGTAGTGTGGGTATGTGTGAATGGTATTTTTGACACTCATCCAGTCTAATGAAAATCAAAGAATGACAGCCTCACTATTAAATGTCCCATCAGGTTAACATGAAAATCACCAGGGCTTTGGCACATTCTAGCTCCACTGGGATGGTATTTATCTCCTGTGCCAGAATATAGCAAATAAATAAGAAATATATTCTTTCTTTCTTTTAATTGCACAGTCTTTATCCAGCTAGTCTGCATCCCTCTAAAGTATATGTGTTTTGTGTGCAGGTACTATGAGACCATCTCGGAGGTACTGAGCTCAGTAAGGAAGATGGAAGAGAGTCTGAAGCGACTGAAGCAGGCCAGGAAGGGTGCGGCCACGACAACCACAGCAGGAGCTAACGGTGGACCCACAGATGACAGCAAGATCCGCCTGCAGCTGGCCCTGGATGTGGAATACCTGGGAGAACAGGTAGGGCCATACCAACGCACATACACAACAGAGGCATCCATGGAGGCACATACACACACACATAACTGCTCCCATAATCAAACACACATTCCTGGAGAAAAACACAGACATGTATATTATAGTTCTGCTGGTGTAGTGTCATTTGAGATGTGTTTGATTTCCCTTAACGCTGCTGTTGTCTGTCTCAGATCCAGAAGATGGGTCTCAGGCCAACTGACATCTCCATGTTTACCCCCCTGATGGAGCTGGTCCAGGAGGCCCGAGAGCTGGCTGAACAGAACCAGTAGAACTACTGAACTCATAACCGAAAACCTTTTAACATACTAGACTCAGTCCTGCAACCCAGAACCAAGAAGAATGTAGGACTGGAGCGTTTTTCGAACACTACAGGAATCCTTTTTCAATCTCTAGTACACACTCACAGCTACTGAGTCCCTACAAGTCCTTGACACAACAGAAACTACCAGAGTATTGAAGTTGGATAGACGAGTACTCCCAAGTACTTCACAAAATGACTGATGCTGAAGGTTTGTGTGCACTGTTCAATAGAGATTGTGTTATAATGGCCAAAAGAGATCTGCCTATCTCAAGTTTTAAAGGGAAAATGTCAAAAACAAACAAACCATATTTGTCTGTTTACTGTTATTTGGTGGAGGATGAATTGCAAATATAAGACAACTGGTGTGGATGTACATTTTTCTTAAATCAAAGTTGTAATATAAACATATATAATAACATCTGTTAACATAATGAACTTGTTAATAAAATAAAATAATTTTGGATATGTTTACTTTGTGTCTGTGACAGGGTTTCATGGGGGGTTCAGTAGCTAGATAGTAGCAACATATTGTCACAAGTGTCTGCGCTGCATGTAACTATTCACCCTCGCTGCTAACCAAGACAGCTGGAGGACTGCAACCAGGACCTAAGCCCCACCTAACCCCCTTGGGAGAAAAGCTATTATTTGATAAGCCACACACACACGTACTGTACCAGTCAACACCAAACTGTCAGTATTTATAACTGTCCTCTACACCTCGGATTTTAGAGTCAACTTTGGGTCTTAAATCTAAACAGATTTTGCAAAGTTTAATTGGCCAGACTAAGAGCTAAAACCTGGGGGATTTGAGACTTGGTGTATTGATGAATTGTAAGTTTAAATTTTAAGTTTCATTATGATTATACTGTCAGGGAGCAACAGCCAGTTTGTTGTAAGCCTCACCTTATAGTGCCAATTTGAGTATAGTCATGAATTCGATTTTGTTTTTAAATCTCCTACAGTTGGAATGATATGTTGGTGGAAGGACAAATAAGAAATCCAGACACGACCAACAATACATCTGGATCTCTTCTCAAATCCTTACCGTTTTAGTGATTTGATCTGCAACCACCTTCCTCTCTGAGGATCTGTGACATTTTAAAGGGGCTGTTCTCAAATTTCTGGTTTGATTGCTGACTTGATACAGCTGTGTCCCCCTAGGACCTGAGGAGCTGGCAGCGGTAACAGTAGTGATCGACCACTATGCCTATCTGGTGCCGGTTAGCAAAGGGGTGCTGTGCTTTACCTGGACCGTGGTGAGGGCCTGGCTCACCACAGAGTGTGCTATATGTACACGTGGGAGCAAGAGTGAGAGATAGAGAAGATTTTGGAAACAAATGAACAAAAAAGTGAACATATCTCACTGTGTGTTTTGCGTTATTTGTTTAAGACATATTTGTGTCTTTTACTCAATGTATTTACAAGTTTAGGCTGGCTGAGTATTCGGTGATGCGGACATGGTATACACAATAAACCCACCAACTATTTAAATTTAAAATTAATTTACTGCAAAAGTTAGATAAATAGAGACTTTAATAAACAGAGACTCTGTCAGACTCATTATCTCTGATTTCTGTAGCTGCAAAGTGTAAATCTGGTGTAGTGTAAACCTTGACTGTTGATGACCGCTAGTGCAACGCTTGACTCCCACTCCCAACTCGGTGAGGTGATTCATGCAGGACTCTTTTGAGGCTCTGTAATTGCATTGAATGTGCTTTAATACTTAAACAAGTATGCATTAGAGTCTGGTGGCAGCAGGCAGGGGAATTCCAGCCACTGAATAGTTTTTAGTCTTAAAATAGTCTTGACAGTTTGGTTTTCACTAGGAAGGAAGATGAAAAAGAGACAAGTAGAATGACACTTCAACTATATTGAGAAAATTGTTTTATTTCAGCAATCACAAATCGTAACGAAACAAAAATAAACTCTTAGTTAACACAATATACAAAGTATTAGTCATTCGTCATAGAGAATCGTGGCTACTGTACCCTACACTAGGGGAAAATACTGTACAGAACACTGCTATCATAAACTTTACAGATGAAACAAATTCATGTTTTTAATATTCTGTTTGAATATACTAAGCTCAGTTCACAGTAACAGGTTTTGATAAATACTGAGAAATGGATCCCCAGTGCCGCTCACCACCAATTTGGGAGTTTGTGGAGATGTCAGCTAAGTGAAAGATGACTATAATACTGTGGGATATTGATAGATCCCTCTTGAGTGAAGTTGTGCTTCATTTCCTACATTACTTCAGTTGAAAAGCATGGGTATTGTAGAATTAAGTGATTTCAATCCCTGTGGAAACTTTAGCTTTAGCTGAAAAGGTTTGTTGGTAGAACTTTGTTGAGAAATGAGATTGGTATACTCAACATTTTTCATGTCAGAGGTGTGTTAAGCACCATATAACTTTAAAGTGTAGGATTGGTAACTTTGCCCAGTAGGAGAATGGCATTAGATTCTCCTTCTGTGACAGAAAAGAAGAATGGACGGTTGATGGACAGCTTCAGAGGCACGCCTGCTTCCTGGTTCCTGTCCTGAGGTTCTGCCCCCTCCTCTGACATCTCAAACAACACCTTGTTGAATGCCTGAGAACATATAGGAAGATGAGTTAACGACACACACACACACACACATACACAGTATTGATTTCTATAAGCTGACGAGACAACCATCCAATCTATTTCACCTTATCTATATTGAAGGGTTTGGTGGTGCTGAGTCGGTTGAACTCGGCCTCGGAGCCCAGCAGTTCGGTCTCTACAGCCATGTTGGTCAGTAGGTCACGCAGATTAGTCACAGATGACATGGAGAACTTAGGCAGAGATAGCTCCAACAGACTGGATGGATTTGCAGAGGGGGAGAAAATTTAATTTTTTTTGCTGAAATGTAATTTTCCCTCTTCCCTAGAAATCCATAGCTGCTAGCTTATGCTCCACATGGATTTGATAAGCCTGAATTATTGACTGAATGACTGAGGGGCTGATAGACAGTTAAGGTCTAGTCAGTCTTTTTACTTGTATACCTGTATCCAGGCTCAGTGATTCAACAGAAAAACACTCAACCAAACAAACACCTAAAAACAAAAAGCAATGGAATTTCAAAGTTCTGTCTTCTAGACCTGTACCATTTTTGAAAACTGATACATGTCAAAAAGGTTTTAACTTTAACAGTTGTCATAAATGTTTTTCCTCAAGAATGCTGGTAGAGCTAGTTACTTTTAAATCATTTTCCAAAATATACATTTTCTAATTACACTAACTCCCATGTCAAAAAATAAGCTATTATTATTAAAATAAGCTAGTCATGTGAACTGATGGGATTCAAAATGTACACACAATATGGCATGGATTCCCAAAGTTTAAGATGACAAAAGACGAGAGATGCTTCACAGTACTAGCCCTTCAACTTGTCATACTGTGAATGACAGCAAGTGTCGGTTACCTGGGATCTAGATTTGGATTTAAGGTTAAGGTTTTGAATAAGCAGGGGACTCACCCTTCTTTGAGGTTCTGGTGCCAGCCAGAGATGACGTTGGTGAGAAGCTTAGCCTCTATGTCCTGGAGGTTGGCCCCTTCGTGAGGCAGGACCAACAGCATGTAGGACCGCTTACTTAATGCCAGCTTCACAACTGTGCACTGCCGCATCTTCATGGTAAGAAGAAACTTATTACCAATGAGTCATTAAATTAGAGAATTCATTTACAGGCAGGGGTAATATTTAAGTGATCTATGGCCTGTGAGTGAGGAAGGTTTGAGGATTTCATTGCTTTTTACAGGTGCAAAACAAATACACCAAGAAAGTCCCAACAATGACACAACAAATCAACAAAAAACTACAAATGTATCAAACAAAGGTTTACCTTGTCATTGAAATAGTGGTACTGACCCGTGTGGGTCATCAGTGGAACCATCACCGTGGTTGTTTCATTTATATGGAACTCCTGCGGGGAGGTCCTCTCTGGCTGGAAGGCTGTCCTCCAGTTGCCTAAGCAGACACAAACAATAAACACCCTCAGGTAAGTCCCTTGAAGTTTTACTGGTACTTGTAGACTATGTGGCAAATGAAGTAATTCAATCTGACTGTAATCATCACTAGTAGGAGCATGGGAACTTTTCATCTGCCCCAGAGTGAAAAGTGAAATTGTTACAATACAGACCAAAGTATTGATATAGAGCATGTGCTTACTTTATGGGTCAACCTCCTAAGATATAAAGTAGGTTGAGACTTTATTTAGTCAAAATGGGTCTGTGCTGTGAAATAGACAGGCAGTGGAAAAGACAGGCAGACAGACAGACCTTTGAAGCTGAAGGAACTGATGAACAGAAGGTTGGCACTGGAGCTCAGATCTTTGAAGAGGTTCTCCACCTTCCCCTCTGATGTCTTCTTCACAAAACTGTTCACCAGCTCCGCTGCCTCCTGGGGCTTGGAGAAGTCCACACCACGGATGAATGACATATCTGAGAAGTCCTGTGTGCCCTGAATAAAGTCCGTCGATACGCGGGAATCCTTGCCAGTGAAGGCCCAGACCTGGGTGTTGATCTCATCTTTGGGTCCATCATCTACCAGAGAGTTGATGCTCTGCAGTGTTTTCAGAACTTTGTGCCCGTCCACTAACGACACACAATCCTCTCGGTCAGTGTCTCTGTTCAGGCCCAATAGACGCTGGTACAAAAGGATAGGGATGGGCGTAGGGCTGGATGAGAAACTTATTCAATTCATGTACCATTAAATCATTCATTCATTCCAGGTAGTAAAGAATCAGCAGGCTAAAGTTTACTGCATATGTTTGTCCCAAAGCCTTTTTGGACTATACCGTTACTGAGGTGAGAATAAACTAATTTTATTTTACAATAGCACAATAACAACAATCTTCTCTCCACATACACCGTAAGAATTGTTGAAAACAAACCAAAAGCAAAAACCTGGTATAAGCTTGCCGTCTTCTTGGAGGCTCCCAGGTAGAAGGTGACAAGGGAGCCATAGGTGTTGACCGGAGACAGGAGAGTGTTGGTGCCATGCTGCTTGGTGCTGAGAAGCTGGTACATCCTCAGGCCCAGAGAGTTCAACAGCTCTGCCAGAACTGCCGTTCTCTGGGTGATGTTCTGCCTCTGCCCATCTTGTTCTGACAGGTCCCTGCTGTCCGGCGTCAGGACTTCGGTATCAAGAGCTGCCACGGGAAGTGTCTCCAGAGGCTTGGTTGTCTGGGTCTGCAGCGTCTCACAGCTGACATTCTCGGCAGCAAAGAGATAGAAGGGGTGAA
>CABFOQ010024648.1:15453-33665 GCA_900660455.1 Gephyroberyx darwinii
AAGGGGTGAACGTAGACACGGTTGGCTTGATTTCCTGAGAGGCAGCAGCATAGAAGGAGGAGGAAGAGTGGAGGGGACCACAGTCTCTGCATTTTACCTTCCTTGATAGTCAAATCACCTTACAATGGTTTCTTCTGTAGGGGGAGACAGATTTTATTAGTTTGAGATGAATGAGCTTCTGTCCATCAACCCAGCAAACATGTTCTTACATTTTAAACTGTCTCCTGAAGTCTTGGTAAGCATGGGAACACCGAGTATAGGGTTTCTGTGAACGGTACATCACTATTAGAAATCTGGCTGGATCTGGTTTTCCATCTCTGACAGGATTGGCTGGCAGGGACATTAGGCATAGAGCGGCATGTCAGTGATTGATTCATTGGTCTTTTTGTGTCCTTTCTACTGATGGTCCCTGAATGAGAGCAGACATTACAATAGAGGTTGCATGGTTAATGAAGAGCATCAATGTGTGTGTGTTTCCATGTGTGTGTTTCTCACTAAAATAAGGTGGATGTTTCATTTGGATGTTGTTCATTGTTTATTTGGATCCCCGTTAGCTGCTGCTAAAGGAGCCTTTAGTTTAGGATATGGTCTTTAGTAGACAAACTTAGTATACTTCAGAAATCAACAAACAAATTCACATGCTCAAATTACCAACAAATATACTACAAGATTTCTCACTTGATATTATGGTTACAAGGTATGGGAGTTACTTTACCACAAAGAGTAATTTGGGCACATCCAAACAATTTCTATAGTAAAAATTGCAAAAAAAAAAGGACAAAGAACTTGATAGGTGGCTCACCAATAGTATATACTCTGATCTTATGTCGAGAAGTGGGAAATTGAGATTTTGGTTCCATGCCTGATTTGGTCCCAGTTTTGGTTCCACTGCAGGTTTCAGCACTGAAAATTCCTATTTATTGGTTTTATTTTTGCTAAAAGCTATGGTTTTAACAAGTGGCTGCACATTTGTTTGGGTTTTGTTGGGAACTGGTCAAAATTATTGTGAGGTTGGTTTTTAAGATATTTCAGATATTCTCAAGTGGTGATGGTGTTTTGTTGCTGGAGTAGTTCATCACTTGTGAATGAAAATAGAGGAAAGTACTGGAGTAGGCCACTATCCAGGAAAGACTGTAATGTGGATAATTGCTCCTACACAAAAACAGGACTTTATCCCTTGGGTTGGATGTGAACAAGCAGGAGAGTGGACTGATGGACTCCTGGAGATGAGCAAACACTAGAGTCTCTTCTATTTGGACATGTACCACAGGACATGGCCTTGGTTCCTGATCAATAAAACCTGTACACTCAAATGCTCTTAAACACAGCCAGCGTACCTGTACTAATGACTCCATCACAGAGGTCAAAAAACATGGTTGAATCACGATCAACCTCACTGATCACAGATGAGGCAAAGATCACAGGTCCACTCAGAATCACTGGCAGTCTAGCTGCTTTCCTCTCATGCTCCAGACTTTAGACTGAAATGTTGCCCATACTAATCTATAATAACCTTGTCTTGAAGATAAAGCTTTATGATCAAGTCATAACCTCAAAGGAAATAATTTGTCTCACTAATAGTTTTAATTAAGTAGAAGTAGAGTTTCCCTCAGAGACACTTCATTTAAGGTGCTTCAATGTACAGCAAATTTAGACATTCAGACCAATGTTTTATTTGGGAACATTAAAATGGACTCAGTAAAGAAGAGTCACATCACTCTTTGTAACAAGTATAAATCACTGCAGTGCACAATCAAAATACAATTACCAGATCTAACTCAGAGTTTCTCTTACCGTGTGCTGCTGCTGCTGCTGCTGCTGAGTGAGGTCCCCAGTGTTCTGCTCCCTTGCTTTAACCCAGCCAGCCAGCCTCAGCTCTCCCATTCTGGTTACTGATTAACCAATGCAGCATTGAGTCAGGGGCTCTGCTGCTATGACTCACAGCCAGCTCTGTACTAGATAAATAGGTCAGAGAGAAGAGAGACCACCCAATGTCCCTCTTCCAGCTATGTGTTGACTTAAGAGGATGATGCAAGCATATTCTGGAGGGGGTGGGAGGGAGCTTCACTTTCACAATGGAGGAGTGGGACGTGGTGGGAAAGTCAGGCTGTTTGTGTTTTGTTTTTTTATCTTTTGAGAGTGAGTCACTGAAATGTCACCATACAGTGTTTTTATGTTTATTTGTTAAGTGGAAAGATTTTTTTCAATTTAGGGGTTGTAGCCAACTTGCTACCACCGGGTTGTGACAGGCAGAGATAAGGCAGAGACAGAGGGTCGTGGTTGGGCGGCATGCCAGTTTTATTACAGTCCTTCATACAATTAAGACACACACAACTCAATAGGGCTCCCTCGACCTACTAAAAAAACTCTTAAAAAAATTCTTAAAACAGAGACAAACCATGGATGAGATACATATGCACAAGAGAGTATAACAGATGACCAACGTGCACTGACTTTAGACCATTAGGCAGGTTCAGGTTGGCAGGTTCATCATCTACCATAGATCTACAATTGTTTCCAGAAGACTAACATACCTGACATGTCCTGGGAAAAGAGCACACAACTTTCAAATGTTCTTTATAGGTACGACACATATTATGCAATGTAATTTGTACTTGCCACCAAAAGGTCACATCCTTGAACATAATAAGGAAATCCTTCACTCACACCTGATTCAACAGGGAAGAGCAAACTAGATTTTCTCATCAGACACATGTAATTAATAGCACTGTGTGCTTTAGGGTCCTGGTTTAGTCTTTTCTAAGTATTGGTAAAGTAGTAAACTACTAAAGCAACATTTCATCATACAGTACAGTCACGTTGAATTTGTCACATGAAAGTCAACATCTAATGATCAATATCTTCTGCTGACATTGTTTGTAGAGAGAAGCAAACCATGTCAGCAGAACCAAATAAGAGGCTATATTTCCCTAAAATGTGCCACCAAATGTTTTACAAGAGAAGCAATGAAATAAACTAAAAAAGTATTGCACCTTTTCCTTTTTCTACTTCTCTGAGTAGGATTTAAGTAAATTAACACTGAAGCACATCACCATATATATATATATATATATATGGTGATGTGCTTCAGTGTTAAATTTGTTGTTGTTAAAGTTGTTAAATGCATTCAAGTTTAATGTATATTTATGAAAAAAAGTAGAGCTGTTTTAAAACAAAAAGGCACTGTTCCTCAGATTGACATCCAATTACCTTTGATAGTCAATATTTGTACAATACTGTATTTGTACAATAGTTGTACATTTGTACAACTATATCACAAACTACAAACCAGAAAGCCAAGACCTTAATCTGAGATGTCATCAAGACTGACAGTCTCGTTCTGTGCCATTGAAATGGAATGGACAATTGATTTCATATTTTATTTATTTTTCAAGGTTTGATTTGAGGTTTTACAGTACCTACAACTGCATCAGTGTTATTGTATTGCTATCCGTTTTAAACCAGAAAATGAAATTGTGTAGAATTCATTCTCGGCAGTTTTTCCATCTTTCATCCTCAATGGAGCTAATGTTCTGTATGCACACTGTCTCAGTGGTTATGTACATCTGTATGACATGACACAAACCATTCTGTCTCATTTCTGGCTTCACCTTTAAGATCATTATAGTGTATCTTTTATGGGGCGCACATGGTGTGTTCCCAAACCTTCATTCTATGATACATCTTAAGCAAATACCTTAAAACACTCCCTGAAGATGGAAGGGAATAATTATTGCATTTGTGTACATACTTTATGATAGTTAACCCAAGTGCGGGTTTCTCACGGACAATGATTATTAAGTGATCTGTCACATTCAGTGACATCATACAATTTATGAGTGCTATAATGAAGCCTCCAGGTGGGTATATAAGCCATCATGTTTTTCATCTGAGGCAGGTTCCTTTGGAAGGTGGAAAAATGTGGACTCTCTTGCTTCTCTGCAGTGTGATCACCTCACAAGGTATTGTATAGTGTTGTTTTTCTGTGTCCCTTTTAATGTCATACATTTGTTTCTCTATAACTGTTGTTTATTTATAACAACAGTCTTCCATGTCTTTTTTCAGGGCTGTCCTTCTTAACATCAGGTGAGTTTGACTGATCAGCATGCATCCATAATGCCATTTGCCTTGCCCTGTCTACGCCTCAATGGCTTGATGCATCTTTGCCTTGAGATGATTTTAGCCAACAGATGCAGACATCAGAGCCATTTACTCAATATATTGTAGTTGAATAGATTGGAAGTGTGACCAGCATAGGGTAGTGTAGAAGTTTCTCTCTCACCAGCATACCTAACCTAATATGTCTCTCATATATTTTGTTTTAACTACTAGCCAGTTTGACTCACGACATATGTTACATATGCATTATCACTGAGATTTGTATTTTTTCAACAAATCCGACAGATCCACCTTTAACAGAAGAACCGACATATCCAACTTTAACAGCAGAACCGACAGACCCGACAGGTGTGACAGATGCAACAGATGTGACAGATGCAACAGATGTGACAGATGTGACAGATGCGACAGGTGTGACAAATCCGACAGATCCACCTTTAACAGCAGAACTGACAGATCCAACTCCACAGGCAGATGAGACAGATGCAACAGATACAACTGGACAGACAGATACAACTTTAGCAACAGCACCGACAGATGTGACAGATGCAGTTACTCCTGAGGATCACAATGTAGCAGCAACAGGTATCACCAAAACAATCTTGTCAGATTGTGTTGCAGGATTTATTTCCAAAATCATTTGTGGCTAACTTCTATCGGAGAATAATGGCAAGAAAAATATGAGGTTTATCATTTTTTGTATAAAGGGAATTAATTAAAATGAGACAATTTACAGGTCTGGAAGAAATGCGGGTGTAGGTCAGCATAAGCAACAAACTATTTCCTCAGGCTACAAACATTACGGGGAAGCTAGACCCTGGGAATTGTATATCGTTTGCTCACCTTTTTAAATAATCGGATCGAATACAGTTTGCTTAAGTTGCTTGGTTCCATTTCTCCATATCACACTTCCTTCCTACCTGATTTTCACTTGCAATATGATTGAGTCTTTCATTATTGTATCGTTTTTTTTAAATTTTGATTTTTTCATTCTCATTCCTTCTTAAGATTTTGATTTGACAAAACTTTGGTTATCTTAATCGTTGTGTTACTGATGACGCTTTTTATTAAGTGTGTACCTAATGTTCAAGTGTTCAAGTACGAGAACAGTATGAGGAAAAAATGACTCACTGTCACACCACACAAGACGGTCAGTATTAAGCATGATAACACACATGGTAAGTCTATGTAATAATGTTCAGTGTCTTTACTTTTATCTAGCATAGATCAGAAACCATATGTTATGTCTCTTCAGGTGTACCCTGTGGTGGCTACCTGTACAATAACAGAGGCCGCTTTTACAGCCCCAACTATCCAGACAACTACCCTAACAACCTAAACTGTGTATGGTACATCAGACCAGGCGGTCAAATTATAGAGCTGGAATTCAAAGATCTAAAGTAAGCATGTACTGTTAATCTGATCACCAATCTTAATTTTTTGTTCCTCCTAGAATGATCATAGGAGGAGCATTAACCACTTGTTTATTTTTTTTTATTATAAGTTTAATGATACTTGTGCTGAAGTAGGATGAAAGTGAAAGATTGAGGCCTCCATGATATTATGAAGGAGGCCCCAATCACTGCCGCTATTGCTGTGTTGTCTGTGGTTTTAACTTCCAACCTCTTTGTGCTCTGACCACAGTGTTGAGGCAGACATCAACTGCAGGTTTGATGCTATCTTGATCTATGATGGCCCCGATACCCAGAGAAGGCTTCTGGGGAAGCTGTGTGGCAGGCAGAACTCCACCTTCACCTTTCACTCCACTGGTTATTACCTGACTGTACTGTTCAGAAGTGACAGTTCAGCTGTCTACAAAGGATTTCATGCTGAGTACCGTGTCGTGGGTAAGTCACTGTGATTATGACTGAGGTCATTACATATTTGATCAAATATAATTTCATCATTTTGATGCAAAACAACAAAAACAATAACAAAATATCACACCTTGAAATCACACCACATTGAAAATGGTGGAAGCTGATCATTGTTTTGTTTGTTCTCACTGTAGCTGGAGGTTCCTGCAGATATAACTGTGGCTACCAGGTTGGGAACTGCTCTTGTTCCACTAGCTGTGAATACAGAGGGAACTGTTGCCCTGATTATCAAAGTAAGAGCAGGTTATAGCAGCTCCAAAACAATTCTCTCCACGGTGTTGTGTTGTGTAATACACCAAAAACAAAAAAATCTAAGTTAGACACTGAGTAGGATAGTAAAAACAGAAAGTTAGGTTGAGATATTGACCATTCTTATTATAATCCACCTAACAATGGCCGAAGCATATTGTCATCTCTCTCTCTCTCTCTCTCTCTCTCTCTCTCTCCCTCTCTCTCTCATGTAGGGTACTGCCCAACAAGCACTGTAGCACCAACAGGTATGAAAACTTCTCAGACAATTAAGTGTTAATCACAGATTTATTAAGTGCTGTTAAGCATTGCATTATCCCCCTCTGTCTCCCAGCTCGGCCTTCATGTCGCTACAACTGTGGCAGACACCTGGGAAGCTGCTCCTGCTCATCTTCATGCCAGTACTATGGCAACTGTTGCTATGACTACAACAGTAAGTATCCATCGGTTCAATATAGGTGACAACATTTCTTGTGTATCAACACTAAACACCTAACAATGGCCAAAGCATATTGTCAACTCTCTCTCTCTCTCTCTCTCTCTCTCTCTCTCACTCACTCTCTTACTCTCTCTCTCTCTCTCTCTCTCTCATGTAGGGTACTGCCCAACAAGCACTGTAGCACCAACAGGTATGAAAACTTCTCAGACAATTAAGTGTTAATCAGATTTATTAAGTGTTGTTAAGCATTGCATTATCCCCCTCTGTCTCCCAGCTCGGCCCTCATGTCGCTACAACTGTGGCAGACACCTGGGAAGCTGCTGATTCAAATCTGAGCGTGCTGCAAATATTGTCAATTGTAATAAACAAAAACAATCTGAAACCTCAAATGGCTTGGATTGAAATCAGTGACTGAGACTTATGTCATCTGCCCACCTTCAGCAAACCCCTGTGGAGGCTACCTGTATGGCTCTGGGTCCTTCTCCAGCCCCTACCATCCCAACTACTACCACGACAATTCCTACTGTGTGTGGCAACTAAGAGCTCCTTATGGCCAAAGAATCTTCCTGTCATTAACTTCCCTGCAGTGAGTGAAGAATAGACTGGTTTTTTTACACATACACACACACACACACACACACACACTGATGTCTGCTATGGTGTTGATTTGATGGTGGTTGTATCATTCATATTTTTTATCTGAATTAGACTTCCACAAGTGTTTACCTTGGATTATGGCACATGGAAAAGTAACATTTTATCCTGTGTGTAGAATTAGGCTCTGACCTGATAAACATCCAGTATACATTTGAGCTATTAAGAATATTTTTAGTTTTATAAGTTTTATATGTCACCCACTGATAACTTTATTATCTTCTTGCACCCAGGTTGGAGAACTGCTGCACCTGTGACTACATCAATGTCTACGATGGGTCGTCCGTCAATTCACGATATCTGGGGAAAGTGTGTCAAAATAGCACTCAGTTTTCCTTCCACTCGTCCTCCAACTACTTGACTGTGCTCTTCCGGACTGACGGGTCTGTGGTTGGCAGAGGGTTCAATGCGGAGTTCACAAGCTCTCTTCCAACAAGCTCAGGTAAGCCGACTGGCTTAGGCCATCTGTTTAGGATATTGGACTTTTCTCAGGAAAGCAAACTGATTCATCAGGCCAGCTGAATCAGTATCAAACACTGACTCATGAAGTTAAACACTGTTGTTATTATTAAGCAATTTTAAGTATGTCATATGTGTGTTAAATGTTTGTCAGGACATGTGATTGACTTTTCCCTAAAAGCCATCCTGAAAATAGGTCCTAAAATTAACCAGAATAAATGGTCATACCACTGGCCTCCTCTTCTGTGGAGTGATATCAAACCCTAGAGAAAATCCAAAAAGTGCAGAGTTGAACATTGTGTAGATGAAAACTTTGGACTTGACCCTAAAAGTCAGTCAAGCTCTTGTAAACATCTTGTAAATATGGTGCTTTCTCAGGTCGCGTGGACTGTTCCTCAGACAACATGAACATTGTGATTGAGAAGTCCTACCTGAACTCTATGGGCTACGATGGCAACAATCTGTACTTGAATGACCAGTACTGCAGACCCCGGGTTTCCAGATACCAAGTGGTCTTTAACTTTCCCTTAAACACTTGTGGCACCATTCAAAAGGTAAGCAGCCCATCACCTTCTGGTGAACATCGACAATATAGTTTATGATCATTCTCCAACAACTTATTGTGATGATAGGACTTGTACATTTAGGTCAGTGGAAGAATGACTTGAGTGTGATTTTGTTCACTATGTTCAACCTTGAACAGCCGGAGAATGGCAGAATTGTGTACAGCAATACCGTCCGTGGCTACACCTCCAACTACGGTGAGATCACACGCCAGTCTCACTTAAAGCTGAACGTGGTCTGTCGAATGGAGCAAGACACAATGGTCCAGATCATGTACGTTGCCAGTGACCGTGAAAACAGCACCATAACAGGCACAGGCAGATTCAATGGCAGCATGGCTTTCTACACGTCAAGCAGCTTTAACTATAAGGTATGAGAACGTTTCTTTCCAGGTTGTAAACACAGTGATATATAAATGCTCAATTTATGGACATGAAAAACAAATCTTTCCAAATTTAGATCTAGATTGCGACTATTCATGGAAAATGAATACATCAGAGCACATTGTGTGCATTTTATAGTTTTGATGAGAACATCAACATCACATTTTGTTTTTTCATTTTCTCTTCTATCAGGTGACTGAGGTTCCATACAAGGTGAGCCTCAACCAGAACATGTATGTCCAAGTGAACCTGAGGAGGGATGACAGCAACCTGGTCCTCTTCCTCGACACGTGTGTGGCCTCACCCTCGCCCCATGATTTCCACAGCAGATACTACGACCTTGTTCGTAACGGGTAAGATGATATGGTCACAATCTTCCATATGAAGCTAAAGAGACTTTCAAAGAGAGCTTGATGGATCTGCCAGTTGGTGTTAAACACTCTGGTGGTGTAGGTAAGTTACAAAACTAAATGTTTGATTGTATATTCACCTCTCTTTATTGCACTAGCTTCTTGTTATTTTTCTTTCAATGGAAATAACACTGTTTCGTGTGATGAGCATTGGAAGTTAAAAACATTTCAACTTTTAGTAAAAGAGCAACCAAGCACATTAGCTAAAGAAAACATAGTGCTTGGTAGATTTGTTTCATATATTTTTCTTATTTATTCATGTGACCTGTATAATCCAGTAATTCTGGCTGTTTAACCTTTAGATGTCCGAGGGACAGCACCTACTACCCCTACATCTCTGGTTCCCGGAGCTACGCTCGTTTCACATTCCAGGCTTTCCAGTTTCTGCGAGCCCATGACTCGGTGTACCTGCAGTGCAAGGTCCTCATATGCCCAGCCTCTGACTACAACTCCCGCTGCCGTCGTGGCTGCTACAACCGCAAGGCCAGAGACCTGGGATCAGCACACGACAGCCAAATTCTGGTCCTGGGTCCCATCCAACTCAAAGGTCAGAGGCCATTTGTACCTGGTTTTGATACAAATAGCAGATGAGTCGAAGTGCTGTATTACATTATGATGAGATATGTACAATATATAGAATAGAATATCACTCTGTTTTTTTATGTGTTTACTGTATAAACATACATGACATTTGACATTTCATTGTTTTCTTCTACTTCCCAGACCTTGAGAAGCTGGATAATGGGACTCCTAAGAAAGAGGACAAGGCTTAATTTGATATTTTTCAATGACCAGTTTCAATCATCTTTTCTAATCATTAGTCCTCTCACTATTCTGTTCACTATGATATTGAATTATAATCACTGCTCTTTCCTCTAACATTTTCTCTGATTAAAAGCATCATCAAAAGACAATTTCTGTTTTTGTGTATTCCATTAAATCACACTCTTGACTTAACATCACATAGTAACATCACATAGTAACATTCGACATTCAAACTGTTATTGGTCTCTCAGTTCTTGAACACAGAGAAGACCAAGAAGAAAGAAAAAAAACAAGAGACAAAGTGCAGATCAATTAGAAAACACTTTACTTATAAATTAGTTAAGATTAATCCATCTCACAATAAAATGATTTGTCATCCCAGAGCGAGAGAGTGATCGCCAAAAAACGCTTCAACATTCACCATGATCTATCAACCTACCACACACTGAGAGAACATAAGGCAATCAATACTGGATGCCTGTATTACTGGTAAGCATGGTGACAAGCAGTTGGTCCTAGAAACAGTAACTATGTTCTCCACACATGTTGCTAAGCAACAGACAACAGTATCCAATACAATGAACAACCTTGCTAAAGCAGCAATCTTCACTGCAACATAATTTCACTTTTGACACTGAACATCTATCCAACCACTCAGAATACAATACTCAGTAAATAGTCAGAAAAGCACTGAGATCCATACGTTAAATGGGAAACCTCAACCGCATGTTATCACAAAGGCTAAAACATGGCGTCCCTGGTGCTACTTGGCAATTCTGAACAAAACAGTGTTCACAGGAGACACAAGACATGGTGATTCTGCTCTAAAAGTAGAGATGTTGGATATCAAAGCGACCTAACACAATATCAAAAAGGTCCGAATGTGACATGTACTTAAAAGGCTATGCACAATTCAGCAAATTGTGTGTCAAGTTGCCGTGGTGCTGGATAAGGAGGGCACTGTGTGGAGGACCTTCACAAACAGTACAGTTCAACAAAACCCAGTTAAACATCTTTTGTTGGCTTTAGGCCAAGCAAAACCAGTCATAGCAAGAGTTCGTCCAGGTTGTACTACAGATTCCATGTTGTATACATCATAAAACGCAGCTGGCATTAAATCCAAAATTACTTAGCAGCATTCATGGAGCAGAATTCTGGTGCTATCATGGCTACCACTGAAAACTACAATGGCCAAGCTCTTTTTCTACGGTTCTGAGAAAATCCATTACAGTAAGTAGAGGATATTATACCACAATATCCATTAATCTTCAAATAAATAGTTCTCTCTAACTAGGACACACGTGAAAGTGAATATGTCAGGCACTGTAAAGAAAGATTAGTAATGCACCAAGCACTCTAAAATTATTTAGAGGCTCCAGTTAGACCACTCTAAGGTCAACAGTTTCACTCCAGTGTTAGTATCATCTAAGCACTGTTTTGATATTACTCAAGGAATGCTGATAATTAAAACTGTTTCAATAAGATATTTTTTTTACAACCACTACATCCCTTTGTAATACACTTGAATGGGCACCTTAAATTATACAACATCTACATGTTGACATTTTCTAAAAGTCTTTCTTTCTCTCTAGATCAAAGTAAGTACACAAAACTTTCAAAGGCTAGGCTACATCAAGGCCAGAAACCTAAAGTTAAAGAGCAATAAATAAAATCACTGTGGAATTATTAAAACCAAGCTCTGTCTCTTAAAAGTCCTTTAACAGTATTACCCATTCAGCCACTACTTATGTTGCCCCCGGGCAAAGTGGCAGGCAAAGTCGTACTTGTTCTTGCACTTGCTGCCACAGATGTTGCACTGAAACGGGTTCTCATAGCCATGGCAGCCCATGTGAATGGTATAGAGGATGTTGTCAGGGAAGTAGATGTCACAGTGCTGGCAGTGATGCAGCATGTGGGGGTCCTGGTGCGGGGCAGACAGGCCTGGGATTGGGGTGCTGGGTTGGCTGTTGGTGATGCTAGGAGTACTGGTGCGCCCGCTGTGCTCACTGCAGGGTCCTACTCCAGGGCTGCAATTGCTGTGGGGAGGGGGCCTGGGTTCTGGGGTGATGGGAGAAGAGGAGGCGGCATGGACCACACTGGCTGAAACAGCCACAGGAGCCGTGGCAGAGTGGGGCTGCTGGATGAGGAAGGGTTTCTCATCGACCACAGACTCTGCTCCGGGAGACATGGGAGGTTCAGTCTGGGCCTGAGCGTCAGAGGGGAGGCTGGCCAACTGGCCGGCCAAAGTGGACAGCTGGTTCAGGGGGTTATCCATTATCAGATCATGGTGATGGTGATTTCCATCCCTGGAGCTCCCATCCTCACCTGCCCGACTCTGGTCATCATAGGTCTCCTGGCGAAGGTGGGGCAGCTCGTGGGAATAGTCGTTCATGTTGTCAGCCTTGTGCACCACCATCGAGGGGGGGCTGAAATTGATGAGGAGCCGGCGGCCATAGCCCAGTGAGCTGGCCTTCTTCTGCAGGACACTCAGCATCTTCTTATGGGAAAGTGAGCGAGCACCCTTCATCGGCAGCAGCTTGTGGCGTCGGCGTCGGTGGTGTGACAGGTTGCTGCGATCGCTGCAGCGGAAGGAGCAGAGCTCACACTTGTAAGGCTTCTCGCCTGTGTGGGATCGCATATGTGCCTCCAGGTGGCGCTCATAGGCTGAAGCAAATGGGCACAGGTGGCAGCGATGGGGTTTCTCTCCTGTTTGATTAGGAAAACAAACATTAAGGGGGAAGAGTTAAGAGAAGTTAAGGGAAGCTAAATAATATAGCCTTGTCAATATCATTTGAAGGTGCAAATGAAAGTGCAATTTATGGAAACGTGATAGACACAACTCTAAACCGTGGCCATGACTGGGACCTATAAAGCATGTTTAGCACTCACCTGTGTGAATACGGATGTGCTCGATGAGTCGTGCCGTGCCTCTGGTGGCATAGTTACAGTAGCGGCACTTGAGCTTGCCATCATAGGTCCTCTCAAAGCCATCCACCAGGATCCCTGAGCTGTCCTCCAATGACATGTCCACCGTGGGGTGATCCAGCCCATTCTGACTGCAGTCTTCATACAGACACAATAGCCAGTCATTATTGCAAACCAAAGGGGAAGCTAGACAAGCTATACAACACGTGGTTTAATCTAGCAGGAAATTATGACAACCATTAAATTGCTAATTTTGTTAATCACTTATAGTCAGATATCAGATCATGACTACAACTAATGTCACAGTACATTTTTTCAGCTACACAAAACATATTGTGTAATTTTTTGCTCAAAATAAACTGTGATACATTAAATTGCAACCGGCCAGCATGTATGAACTGCTGAGTCTAAATGGAAAAGCTAATGTTAACAGTTAATGACACACAGTTACCAGCTGGAAGCTCGTCCGCCTCTTTGACGCCGCTTACAGAACCTGATATCATGTTCACATGTTGCGTTTGTTGGCTGAGATACTCCTGGAAATCCTTTACAAAGTCCAATGTGTCTGGTTTTTCCTCGCCCATTGAAAGAGAGTGATGCAAGTGTCCAACACTGCAATGACATTTCCACATGTATTATTGTGACAACCACTATTACTAACAAAAGAGCCTGGAAAGGGTCTGGTAATAAACTAAACGAATACACTGGTAAATAAATGGCTTGATGATAAACTAGAAAGCTACATTTCCTGGAAAGTGTGGGCTAGCTGTAAGCTACTGGAAGAAGCAGCTGTAATAACAGTAGCAGTTGCTAGGTGACGACTAATGGTTGCTAGGATGTTTTAGGTGGTTGCTAGGTGATGACTAATGGTTGCTAGGTGATTACTAGTGGTCGCTAAATTTTTACTAGCAGCAGACATTTTGTGTGTGTGTGTGTGTGTGTGTGTGTGTGGGTGTACATCTGTCTGTGGGTGTTGGCATGCTTGTGTGTGTGTAGTTTATATGGACATGTGTATGTGTTTGTGATCTAGTAGTGTTAGTTACGGGTATAATGGTCAGTCTCGCTCCTTTCTTCCCCTTTTCTCTTTCTTTGCCTCTCGACTCTTTCAAATATAGTAACGTTAGGGGTGGGGGGACAGAGAGAGATAGAGAGACCTAGTGTTGGCCCAGTGGTCCATCGCAGTTAACCACATCACCTGCTCTGCTCTGAACATTAAGCCATTCGTGCGTATGTGGAATTCAGTTTAAATAAAATTTAAATATGTTAAGAAAATATAAGTCGTATCAAAAACTTGAATGCAAGCATAACTGCCCAACTTATACTACAAGACGGAACTTCTAGCATGAAGTTTGTAGGAGATAGTACTTTCTGGGCTAAAGGGGAGGAATAATTTAGGAGTAACATGGGGGGGGGGCGACAATATCAATAATGAGCTTGGTTGGCAAGCCCATTATTGATATTGTCGCCCCCAAAAGTAAAAAAAAAACTGCATTATCAATGATGGGCTTGCCTACAGCTAGCCCACTCAGGATCACACATGCAAGCAATCGTTAGCTGGCCTCCAAAGCTTTGCACTTACCTTTTCAAATATAGCTAGTGAAATGTAACAATTTTTCCCCGATTGAATAAGCCGTTGGATAACGATCCAGATACGGAGAAAGAATAATCCTGACTCGGGGATTGACATCCAGTAAAACAGCCCGATCCGTTGTCTTGCTGGTGGTTCCTACACACTGTTGCTCATCGTCAGGTTGCTACCAACGCTATGTTAGCCAGCCAGCTAACGTTAGCTTTTCGTCTTCAACAAAAGCACTGGTACATCAACTGAAGATTCATTATTTACTTTGGCTTTGTAAATTGCTAGCAAATCTTAGAACGCTATTAGTTCCTCTCTCTTTCCGTCGATAGTTTCGCCCCATTTATGTGAAAAGCTAACCTGCTAAATCAAAACAATAAGGCAGTTTGCGGGGTGAAAGTTCACTGCGTGTCCACCCGATAAAGCCGTCCCGCTAAAGATGCAATATACCCGCCAAGAAAGGTTCCCATGGCAAATGCTGTACGTTGCTGGACATCTATGCATTGGTGCAAAACACAGGCTATAATACAGCAGCACACAGGACATAATAATAATTATATAATTTAGATGTGTTATAAAACTATAACACATGGTCATTCATCATTTGTCAAGTACAATTAACAAGCGCAAGTACAATTGTTAAAATTGGCTACCCAACTATTTGTCCTCTACTACATACCTATAAAATCAATCAATTGTATGTGATAGGCTAGGCTTAAGCTACTGTAGTCAGAACTCTGCAAAACTATTATGTGATGCTCCAGAATATTGTGAGTTGCACTAATTTACAGTATACTGGGGATAACTCTAGGTTACGAATTGCTTGAACAACTGGTAATATAAGGACATGTGGCTCCTGGGATTGGAAATACAGTAGAGAGTAGATGATAACCTTTGAAAAGGCCAGCATCCTTGTCTCTTCATGTCTGATTGGTGCATGACTATAGGAATCCCAAGGGTCCGAGCAGAGGCTTTATGATGAAGTCCTACTGGTGTATCAGTTGCTGATCTTTTTATTTTTTATTTATTTTTTTTTTATCATTGAATGTTCTCATGACCTAGTTATTACAGTTCTAACCTGTTAAAGTAGCTCTACACTACCTGGGTGTTTTCTAAATGCTAGTTAAAAAAGAAAAGAAAAAGTCCTCTTTTAGAGGAAGCATTTGGGTTTTTTTTTATATTAACAATATTCTCATTTTAAGTATGTCATCACAAATTACATTAATTTGTCAGCTGCAAAATGAAAATATTTCAAAATACACAAAATTGATTCATATTTGAAATATGTGCATTGGAAATACCCATGCGTGACTCTAGCCACCAACTAATGAAGTTAACTGATATCCATTCGCACCCATGATGAGACAAGTGCCACACACTTTCAGATGTAAAGCTTGCAATTATATGCAAGCGGCAAATGAGACACAGCAATTGCATTACTCTAAAAAGCTATTCAATCATTCATGTTTCATCACAATCAATAATTTACCAGGAAGCAGTTTGGTGAAGATCACATTGCCCTATTTGTGTCAAAGTTGTAGGAAAACCATTGAGGAGAGGATGATAAATGATCAAGTTGAGTGAGGCTATTGTATTCCTTTTCAGTAGTAGAACTCCTACTGCCAGCGCCACAGTATTACAACAGTAATATACACCCGCTACTAGTGGTGAACTCTTTACATTGTAACATGAGTAACTTGTTTGGTATTGACAGACAAAACAACATATATACTGTGTGTATGTGTATGTGCATGTGTATGTGTATGTGTGTGTGTGTATGTGCGCGCGCATGCATACGTGTGTGTGCAGCTTTTCCTGTTGTAACTGCCATCTTTTGTTCAGTGGAGAGTTAAACTATGTGTGTGTGTGTGTGTGTGTGTGTGTGTAGAATGTTATCACATTCTTATCAGGCATAACATTTTTCATATACATCTACTGTTTGCCCATGTCCACCTGTTAGTATAGTTCAATATCTGGACACAAGATGGCGTACATGTCTCAGTGGTGAAACCTCTTTAAAATCCTGTCCCATCATACCGCACACTTTTCTGACACACACCTCCATGTGACACAAGATGCAAAGCAAAGAGATGTACTATTGTTCAAATGTCCTATAACCACAATGAAGATGGAATTGATCCCGATCACCCCAATAATGTCTCTGCTACTATTGTGTACAGACTTGGGACAGGTCAGTGACGAGACAACTAGCCTTGCCTGTGTCAGCTGACATTGGCAGTCCCCGGGGACAACATGTAAGGAACCAAGGAAGACATGACAGTCGACCTGATGGGTTGAACCATGACCGCCACAGCAGTCAATTACATCACCTTCTAACAGCCTGTCGACAGTAATGTTATTTTATTGCAATTTAATTATGCTCAGGTTTCCAGTGGGGCCAGGTTCTTTTGAATAATTTACAAGCGGCCACAATGATTTGTCGACTAGAAAAATAAGAAATAATAAATAACATATAATAATAATAATGATTAAAAAAATAAACTGCACATTTCTTAGTGTTCTCATTTGTTTTAATATTTTTGTTTTTATTTTCTATCATAAAAATCATAATCAAAAGCAAATACTCATATGATGTATTTCCATCCAAGTGTGGCCAAAAGTTACAACCATCGCGGCCTTTGGTTTGAAGGACAAATTTATTAAGCCTAAAAATACTAAAAGGGAATGATTGGTCAAGTTGAATTTTGCTTTAATGACTTGTCTGCTACACGATATATTGGGCTGTATAGTAAAAGGGCAGTGAGCATGTATTAATGAGAGCAGGTAATACACTGATAGGGCCTACCGGGGCTGGCATTTACAGCCATTAATGCTGTGGCCAGATATTTAGTAACATGGAGCAAATTAGATAGTAGTGACTAAGGAGCTCCAACAACACTTATATACAAATAAAAATACAAAAATACAATATTGTTATTCAGAAAACCTCATGTTGGGTAAGTTACCCGAAAGCAGAAAGCAATTAAATAATACTTTTCTTGATGTAATATAAAGTAAATATAATAAATACTTGTTTTTGTGCATGCATCATTAGGTCTATTCTGACACCATCATATTTAATGTCTTGTAAATGTTTGATTCCTTCAAAACTGAAGGGTTGAATATGGTAAATATGAAGCAGTTTGAATTGACACACTGTCACATGTAGGATGGGCCCTGGGACAACACCTGCCTTTGAGAAGGTTGCAGTGTTATCCACTTGCTCTAATTCACATTTAAAAGACCTGAATGAAAAGGTTCCCTTCTCTTCTCAACTGCTTGATTTACAGGCTGTTTGTGGTTTAACTCCATGCAAGACAATTCATTTGCTCCTCCTTTCCTGAAAGAAATTGGGATTTAATTTAGAGAAGGCCTTAAGCAGTTTTTTAAGACTTCATGCCATTTGTTGGGTTCATATTAAAGCTGCATTGGAGATTACCCTCCTGGAAAAGCTTTTTAATCCTAGACAAGTGCAGCCATAGTAACAGTAGACAGAGCAGCCTCTTGGAGGCAGAAAGGTGAAGGGGGACTTTGACGAGATTTATTCTTCTTTACTGAGACTGCTTCTTTCTTGAGGTCTCCCGCTCCACGTGGAGCATTTGAAAAAGAACTGAGAGGTGGGGAATAGGATAAAGGAGGTATATATTAAGCTTTTCTTTCCTCTCACCACTTAATTTCCTTGCAGGCGCGCCTTGCGCCGCTGTAATGAATGTAATTGCCGTCTTTGATGAGAATGCTATTATCTGGATCACACTTTACATGGGCAAACAAGACTGCCCCTCCCTCCACCCC
>CABFOQ010024650.1:0-11681 GCA_900660455.1 Gephyroberyx darwinii
GCAGAAAATCAAACCCACCTGACATTTTGACAAATATGAGGCCAGATGGTTGCTGTGGCTTGTTTCTTTGACCTGCTGTGCCAGATCTGCTCTCAGAGACATATGGGGCTCTGGTTGTGACTAAAACAACTGTGATGCTATAAAAACCTCATGAGGGTCTCTCTCTCTCATCCGAGCTCTAGTGTGCCTCATCGCATCTAGCATCTAACATCAAGGGCACTCAAAACACACACAAACACACCCTGTTGGGAACTATATTTCCCCAAACCACATTTGCACTAGTGCATCGCAGTCATAGCAGCACTGGCTCATTTGTAACATCAAGCTTATAATGGTGTTCAATAAAGTGTCCGATAAAAATATAACAAGCATCCTCTCCATGAACGCAAAATAAATACCCACTGAGGGAATCTAGAAAAGGATCCACTATCCACTAGTTGGACTGCCAACAATCTAACTGTAATTCCAGAAACAAATCATTGCTGCACACACACACACACACACACACACACACACACACAGATAATGTGGGCATGATTGTAGCCTTTGCAATGGAAAGCAGGCCGCATCGTAGAAAGAGTAACAGGTAAAGGGACAAACAAGAGGCTGAGAGGTTTTTGAAAGTCGCCGGCTATCTGTGGCAGCGTTTGGCAAAAATGTAGCACTACTGCAGTACTTTTTTTCCTATCACTCTTCTTTGTCCACTCTCTCTTCTTCTCTGTCCCATATCTCTCTACCTCAGCTTGCTACAGATGAGTCATCCTTTCCCATTTCCCATCAGGACCTATATGAGACACCATCTGCCTTGCCCTAATAATGACAGAGCCTTCTCCAATTTCCCTATCACTATGAGATATTACTGAGCCTGTGTGTGTGTGTGTGCATGCGTGCGTGCGTGCGGGCATGCATGTGTGTTAGAAAAAGAGTGTGTGAGTTTGTGTGCAAGCAAATGCAGAATGAGTTATGCTGCAATCTGCTCCTGCCGGAAGAATGTAGAGACTTCCTACTGTTAGTAAATGGGATAGGTGACACGAGCATGACAAGCTCATAACGATAACATGATTCTTTCCCTACCTTTTTTTGGGGAGTTCAAGCTAGCATACCAAGACATTGAGTGTTTATTACAGTAAGGTAAGGACTCAACGTGGACCAGGGGGACTTTCTCGGTGGATCCCCACATGGCATTAGTGATAATATGTTTTATTAACCCTGGGTCTCAGAAGGAGATTACATTTTGCGAGCCTGGGACTATACACTTCTCATTTGAGTCCCTGAATGCAACAGTCAAAGATTTCATGTGTCAAGAGTTGTTAGACCCCTCGGTTCCACCCCGGGGCATCTCAAACTTCTGTCATGCTTTTTGGAAAGTCAAATGGCGACTACCCATCCCATGAGATGGAACCCCACGAGGCAGGGAGTTCTTCATTTTTGTCAGCCAGAGACCCCGACATGACAAATTTAGCCTCACCCCAGGACCCACACTTCAGAGATATTTGGTCTTAGTCTGTAGGACTCTGTCTCATGAAAATGTAGTATTTCCTGTTGTCAGAGGGGGGTGACCCAACAGAAAGAAACCTCATGTCCCATTTTGAATCCCTACTAGAAACGCTGCCGTAAAAGAAAGGATTCCACTTTTGCCACGTAATCTACAGGCAGTGAGACGATGAATGAAAAAATACTATGGCATGACGTTAGCTCATAAAGACATTTTGACTTACTAGATAATAAAATGATAGCTTTATGTGTGCCTGACTTCCTAGGCCAGTACTACTGTAGTACGCATTAAGCTGAGCTGATGTGAAACTCGGTCACCCCTGACCTCATGATGACACAGATGAGGTCATGTGTATTGACCTCATTTCGTTCTCATTTCCTCCCTTCCTAACCCTAACCCTTAACCCAATTATCCGAATTATTACATACTATATTATTATTAGTAGTAATTCAAAAGCTGTCGATGAGTAGAATTACTGAGGCAAATATTTTATTACCCACGTTGATCTGTAAAACTAATCCCGTCTGAATGGGGCTTTAAACGGTAATTGTTGAGGGAGAAGATAGCATTTCTCGTTCACTTCCCCACCCGAATCAGACCACTGCCCTTCCAGTCATAAGCCCACCTCTCTTATCTCGAGGCTACCACTGTTCAAGGCCCAGAGCAGAAGGTTGAAGGCCAAGAAGTCTATAATAAGGGAGTGCTTCATGAGATAATTGTTATTTTGTCCAGTTTCATTGGCTAGTTAGTATGCAAGTATGTGCACATCTTGTCCTCCATTCATTAGCTGGGTTGAAGGCTGTGGCAGACTGGCGAGGGCTGGGCGGTTGAGGCGTGGGCTGGATGCAGGAGAGAGTGAAGCTAGTGGGCTGGTTCTCCCTGCTTCCGGCACCGACTGCGGCCAATTAAGACCAATTCCAGCCGGCAAGGTTTTAACTTGTTTGTTTGTGTTGCAGCAGAGGAGAGGTCGACGAAGAAGTCGACAGAATGGAGAAGCGTGAGCGGGACCAGCAGCTTCGGCCGACCTGTCAGGAAGGATGCATCCGGAGGCAGACCTGGAAGAGCTGGCCGGTCGGGTTAGGAGCTGGAAGCATCCTGTCAGCTTCGGTGCTCCCCGGCTGACCTGGCGGGATTGACCGAACGTGCCTGAACGAGACAGCAGTCGAGACCGGCGAGTTTTATTTTGTTGCGTGAACAAGTAAAGCGAACTCTCCATTCCTGCCTGTGTCTCTGTCTGTCGTGGCCCCTGGGTAGCGGGTCTGCTGCAACGGCCTTTTGGTTAGCTTGAGACCAACACTTTTTACGTAGTGCCTTGCTTTATTTTCAAACTAAAAAAACCCCATCCTAACTGCTAACAATTCAGCGGCTGGTTGACAACCAATTCTCTAGACAATTACGTTACGCTCTTACCATCATGAGTGTGTAAGGACAAGCATGAGGACAAAATATCTAATCAAAGCTGATACCATTCTGTCCAAGGAGGATGCATTAATTAGTAGCGGGGTTATAAAGGGAAGAGGCATGGAGAGCCTGGGAGTTGTCAAGGTTTTTTGGTAACATGGCCGAGGCATAATGTGGTGTGAATACCAATCAACACTAATTAAAATATTTTAGTGTTAAAGTAATAACAGCCATCAGCAGCTTTCCCATAAGTCTCTCTCTCTCTCTCTCTCTCTCTCTCTCTTCTTTCTTCACTTCATATCCAGTGATTAATACACCGTTGCCTTCACCTGTTATCAGTGCAGTAGTGGATGCAGATAAGCTCCTTACGGGGCCAGGTAACATAAATCAGACTTTTTTAAAACAAATGTGCGGTGGATGTACTCTGAAGAGATAGGCACTATGATCTATTGGGATGTTAAAGCCGCTCTGTATTATTCATAGCCATGTATAGCCAGGGTCAAAGCGTATTACTGAAACAACATGGCCGCTCGGAGAATGAGAGGTCTAAAAGCGCTGTATCATTCAAGACAAATTTTTACTGCCTTCAACTGGATCACCTCTAAGTGAATTATGTGCCATGTGTTAATTTGATGCCCTACAGGAGGCCAAGAGGGTCATAAACATCTTCGGTGTGCATCTGTAACCCCTGCTGGAGGATATTGCTTAACAGAATATTACTCAATACTAGCCAGTTTTACACAACGGGCAGCTTCAGCCAAGCAATCTGATTGGTCAGATTCCACCAGCTAGCTGTGCTTCACTCTTGTGGTAACCAGGGAGCTAATTAGTTATCTTAGTTTCTCTTGTTTTTTGCTCACATCTATTGGTAACCACTGCATAAAAGCCATGACATTGGCAACTGACAGTCTCTCCTGTGGTACTCCAGTGCTGCCAACAGGACTCAGCTGCGCCCAGCACCAAGCTGCTATCACTGCTTTACCAAAATCACAACAAAGAATGCCCCTTCAACTCTTATCACTATAATATCCTTATACTTTCCCCCATGCCACATTTTATGGTAGGAAGCGAGATGTTTTTTTATTTATGTTTGGGTTTTACAGTGACACCTTGTCACAAAGGGAGAGGGTCAGCGGGAAAAGAAGAATCTATTTTGATGTGTTTTGTAGTGTAACACAAGCCGTAACCTTTGGCTCATAACCGGTGTTGTTCTGTCATCTAATAAAGTTATATGCCCGTGGTTTACCCTTGCCATAGTTGAGCACACAGTTGAGATAGGAGAGACAGAGTGGAGATAAGGAGGTTTCAGACTGAGCACTGAAAGGATAGAGCCCCATGGGGCAAATAAGCCCAGAATGTGGCCAGTCAGCTTACTGCACAGCGGGAATGGAGTGTGTGTGTGTGTGTGTGTGTATGTGTGTGTGTGTGTTATGTGTAAGGATGCAGTGAAAATAAGCAGAGGGGGTTCCATCATCTTAGAGTCAAAACACGACATAAACAACAACAGCAAAACTCACAGGAAAGCAAAAAGGCCAAATAAACAGGGAGACGACGTCTCACTTGAATTTCCATTAGCGATACGATACACACATTGTAACAGCTACTGTAATTATGGTATTTTAAAGATGCTCCTTGTAGGATTTTCTCACCAATATCACTGTGAATGTCGTTGGGACACAATATAATGCTAAAAGCTACATCAGAAACAATTGAAATCATCATTTGCAAAAAAGTGACACCTCATGGCATTATCACTAAAAGATTGATAAGACTAGCATAAAATCAATGATGGTATTTTTTAAAATATAGTTCGGTCCTGAGTTGACAAAATGATAACACCAGATCTTTCATATTAGAAATATTGAACGATGAACTTTAGGGATGTTTGTATTTTATTTAGGGACATGCAGTGTTTTGGAAATGAACTCAACTGTAGCATATACCACCATTACCAACAGCAGTTCCAATAATGAAACAGCGAGAGAGAGAAATTGCTTGTAGCACTAAAACCTTTCATTAAGCAGTTCAATTCATGATGCTTTCCCTTGTGCCTCTTATACCTGCACCTCAAAGCTTGGACAAATTCAAAGTCTCTATCAATCCAGTCTCCCAGTCTAAATACGACCATTCAACATACTGTCACTCAGTATGTCTCTTGTGACAGTAATAGGTAACATTTTCTTTCTTTCAGCTAGAAGGGTGACTATGTTAACCCAGAGCAGCCCAGCCATGCAATATACGCACCATTCCCTCTTGAACCTGAGTTGGGGTGGTAGAGTACTTCGGCCATGTTCCTCTCTCTTCCAACACCATGTAGATGTACGTGAAGATATTTACTGACACTTAGTTCTCTTTGCAGTAGTTGAATGTACTTACAGTAATAAGCACCCAGAATCAGACTTGTCATGTAAAAACATCCACTACCTGCTACATGGTATAAACTTGACCACAGTTACTAAGCAACCAGTACATTTTAGAAAATACTGATTTAATAATGTTGAATGGAAATCAACCCATTGGCTTGGCAGACGATCAAACAGAGCATCCCTACTGTTATAAACATACTAATTCAGTTAGCAAAAAAAGGAAATTGCTGTTGTATTGATCCCAGAACACTCACAATAACTTGTGGAAAACCTTTAAATTGGCTTACCTCAAGCTTTGGGTTAATTCAATTTCTGATTACCACAAGCAACACATTTCCTCAGGCTAATTGACTCTGAAAAGGATGTCTTTTTTTAAGTTGAGTTATATTGAAGATAGCAAAACATAAGTTTATTGAATTCACAGGCCATGAATTGCAAATAACTAAAGGACGTAATTTCAAGAGGGGACCTGTAGGATCATTTAGAAGTACATCATTGACAGTTGACTGACGGTTCAGAGTTGAATAGGACTATAACCAACAGGCCTATGGAAGCACAATGACTCATCACAGAATATTGACCAGATTTCGTATCATGAAGAGACACAAATGTCCGAAAGGAGAAAAAGAGAGGAGGAGGAGGGGAAGGAGGACAACAACTCTTCAAAGAGATTTTGATGGTGGAAGATATTTGTGAGGTTGAAACAGACTCTGACAGCGACTCTGACATTAACGACAACTAAACTGGACTGAAGTGAAGTAAACTAAGCTCAACTCAGACTCGGACGCAGAACGAGGACGAGACAGTGATGCAGACTTTTGAGAGAGAGGAGAGCATGATCTGGCACAACGACATCTGAGATCAGAGAACGACTAACTGGCATGGACTCAGACTTTTGAAGGTGTGTTGAAAATAAAGATGATACAGTTTTTAAATTTCAATGAACTATCAAGCTGTTGTTGAAATAGAGATCAAAATCACTTCACCGTGTTCCAGTGTGAACACTATGATATTATACTATATTTATTACTTTTGTTTTACATTCTCCTAAAACTTATCAGACCGTATGTGTTGGTAACTGTTGTATAAAATCTATAACATGCAAGAAGACATTATTTATTGTGATTAAGGTATTTTGGTATTGTTGTATTATGATAGGGATCATCAATGTAGTCGGCTCACAGCCTCATCCTTGACTGTCCATTCATGAAACGACATCATTTAATACTATTGTGGCCACTATGGTACCATCTGGTGAAATGGCTCTCAGCATTATGGCCCAGAAAACAAGGAAACAAGGTTCCACTCCTGTCTGACCCCTAAACAGGCACTGTGAATTGGAAGTGGTACAAATAGTCATTTAATGAGGTTCCCCCTGATGAGTAATGATACACTTAGGAGTGCTGTGGCTGGCCGTTCACACCATCTTAAGTATCATAGATTTGCCAAGTTGATCCCGCACTATGACCTCTACCGCTATGATTCACACTTTGACAAACAGGTGAAGTTACACTGCAGGGCTTAATTAATAGTTTGCCTTACAGTGACTACAGCATTATAGGTAACCACCTTAAATCCTTCCGGCATATAGCAACTGATGATGTTAAAAACTGCCGGATAATGTAATGCCGGATAATAAAATGTCTCTCTAAATTGGTTGACATTGGCTAAAACCTGATAATGTGATACATTTCTGGTAATGTAATAACATTATATTATTACATTAACCAGCAATTATTACTTTTTATGTTTTTAATTGATGATGCAATAATAAGATTGACCAATAATTGAATAACTTGTAAGAATAAGCTTTATTTTCTAATTTGTCACTAGTTGCCTTCTTGGTCTGATGACATATGCACGTACGTTACTATATGACTTGATATGAGAGTTCAGTATAAGTCTCTTTAAGTATTTATCCAAGGGCCTTCTCAGCTTCTTGGGGCTTTCAGGATTCTCAGGATGCCTCAAATCGACAACACACACACACACACACACACACACACATACACACACAGTGGAACCGGAGGACACATAAGAAAAACTGTGACATGAATGGTGTACTCAACTAAATGCTTTGCGATTTCATTTTGTCCAATCTGGGAGCTCTGAGGCTTGATTTGACACAAAGTCTGTCACGACAGACTGATAATTTACGCCTCAAATGCAGCAGAGAGGGGGAATAATGCTCTGACAGAAAGATGCTCACAGGGGCTACACAGTGCAATGATGATGGCTGTTATGACAATAGAGGCCTGTCGCAAAGTGTTTGGAGACTGGATACCGATGGTTATGCCGGTCACGCCACCATGTTGGAAGACTGACTGCAAAAAAGGGGCTGAGATTATTGTCACTCTCCTTGATGACAAAATAAAGAAAACGCCTAATTTTGTGTGGTAGTAGGGTATTCAATTCATGCTGTGAAATTCATTTGAAAGAATACCAAGCATTATGAACCGCCAGGTTTTGTCAGGAAGGACGAAGCAATAACGTTAGAAGCTTTTTTTGTTGTCAGTGAGCAGTTGTCAGTTGTTTTTCAGTGTTGTAATTTACTTTTTTGGTGTACCCACTTTCCCTTGACCTGCATCATCTACTTCTACTTCAGTTAGTGATATCCTATATTTCCAGAATTACTTTTGACAACTCCGAGAAGGGGGTTCTCTCTGCTGTGTAGGTGGAGAAAGCAATAGTGAAGGCACTGTAAATATGTCCAAGAAAAAGTGAGAGTGGAGAGAGCACAACGCCATGGCGTGTTGAGAAAAAAGTCATTGAAGAGGGCGCTGTATTTTGCACGCAACTGATGACAGATCTGCAAAGATACAAGTTGTGGCTGCATTGCATTATGGTCTATTGGGGCCTGTCAGGTTTTGGTCTGGCACCAAAACCTGACATTAGATACCTGTTTTAGACAGCTGAAAAAAAATCTGCTATCAAACTCCATTGTAGGTGTGCTATAAATATCTCAATGTGACGTCACATTGTCTATATTTGGCCAGTTATCCACTGGAATAACAAAACACAGCACCAAACAACAAAAATGGGCCCAGAGATGCTAACATTTCCAATGCCAATAGCTTTTCTAAGAGTATTAAACTGTTTTAGTGTGGATTTTACCTTTAGAGTATATGCCAAATACTAAGTAGGTAGAATAATGTGAAGGAAAGCCATCCAGCACAGCAGGTTTGAGTATGAGCTCCACCTTGACACATGGAAGGATAATCACCCAGTGGAGTGTTCAATAAACTACGTCCCCTGAACCATAAACCATTTCATATAACTGCACTACGGAGTATGAGAGCTAGATGCATTTCAGTCTATGACAGGCGAGCACGTCTCCTCTGTCTTGGTTTGACGTGCCTGTGCTCCAAAGGGAGTGCCCCCTTCTGATCCAATTCTTTTGAAGAGCACTCTGCACTGAGCTGCACAGTAGGTCTACTGTAATGTATTGTACTTCAACAGGGTCTTCTCAAGAGATGGTAGAATTGTTTCAGCTGGCGATTACATTTGGCTGTTGAAATGCTCCTGGAGGAATATTCAGTCAAGCGCTTTGGTCGGAGTTTGAACTCCAGCTGTCAGCACCAGTTTGCCGACACAGTGGCGGAGACTGCGGTGGAAGCTATAGTTCAAACTTTTCACGGAAGAACAGAAAGCATGGTTGGAGGAAGGAAAGGGGAAAAAAGAAAGGAAAGGAGGAAGGAGAGCAAGGGAGGAAGGAAATGAAAGACTAATACATTTGAGTGTCAACACAGAAAAGCTAAATAAAAACACTTTGCCAGTGTTGTCTATAAGTCCACGCCCACCTTTAAGACTTTTAGACAGTTCTGAACAGCTACCCCAGAGTCATATCACCCCTATGAGTGGGCAAACAACAGTCCAATCAACAGTTGTCGACTCAAATTAAATGTCACCAAAAAACACATTAACACTGGAAAAGTTGCTGTGTGGCGAAAAGAATAGCTGAATTTCATTTGGCCATTCACAGGAGACTCTGACTCATCCTCTCACCTCATGCTTTCCCTTTATTATCAAAACAAAGCCACTGGTGCTTTGTGGCTTTTAAAAGTGCGTCTGTAAGCCTCTGCCTATCTGCTGTCCTCATTATACTCTCTCTATATGATAAGCCTAACATAAGTCTAATAGGACTGAATCACCACTCTGTGAGATACTGAAGGCCCTTTGACTATAGGTTATTTGAAAGTGTCACAGTTCCCCAGTGGACGTTTTAAATCTGGCCCCAAATTTCCTGCATTATATCACTGACAAGAGAGACGTAGATGCAGAAGTAGAAGACTCTTATGCTTCACATCACGTATCTCCAGCACTAACAGCGCTTTAATGTCCATATTTTGCTGTAAGTACCCCGCAGGGATACATAAAGTGGAACTGAACAGAGATTGACGGCATTAAATTAAATTCAAAATGTAATCAATAGAAAAAAATGAGGTGTGATTGAAAAATATAAACCTCCTTCCTTGTACATCACACTGCGCCGCCATCAGCTGTGCATTTCTGTGCTGTACAGCGTGATAATGTAAATGTACAGAGTGTGATTCAATTAAAGATCCCTCCGTGTTTTCAGGCTGGTTTTACACCTGGTAAGCAAGGAAGCTCATATTACCAAGTGCTGCGGAGGAAATTAGAACACCGGTCCCAATAGGACCGGAAACTTGGAATGTGATCAAGAAGCCATCAGAAACCTGCAATCATTAGTTCGCACCCATCTGCCTGCTCTTGTCTCAACATGTTTCAAAAACATCCAAATGGAGAGAAAATTATTCCACTCATGGCCTCTGAAAACCACCGGAACCTCGAAAAAAAAAACCACCAAGAGTGAAGGTGAGCATATAGTGTATCAAATAACACAGGATGTCACAATTTGGTTCATTTAGTTGTTTCACAGCACATTGCTACTGCAGTAAACAATAGCTTCTGGTATGCTACTGGTTGCGAGTGCGCTCTATAACACTAATTGGGGTCAACAGGAATCAAAAGGGCTGCGTCCTAACCTCTTACCTCTCGATAAGAGCATTAGCTAAATGCCAAAAAAAGTAATTTAAAATGTCTTACCAAATACACCTGGGGGAATAAGACCGGCATAATAAAAAGGATTGGCTGGCATTGGTTAAGTATGTAGCTTGCCATCTGCTGCATGCTTTTATTCACGCCAACCACTGTTGAAAATGGGCATAAATTACTGTGAGGGCAGTACATCCGCTCAGTACTCCAACATGGATTGGACCTTCGGTTACAAGGTGTTTTACAGCCAAATACACCTTTTAAACTTCCAATTAACAATCACATTAACTGCAACTATCAAATTATAATGAAAACCAATCTCCTGGAGAAATTTAATCACAACTGAGCAGAATCCTGTTCCAACACGGCAATGATATTCGCTGCAAAAAGTTTGCTATAGTGGATTATAATGGATTTGATTTGATATCTTTGTTTTGGAATTAGAGTGAAACTGTTCAGCATTGGTTTAATCATAAGAGGATTAGAGTGAATTAGTGACTCTCTGTACTAGAACCTTCCTTTTGGCCACATGCTGGGAGCGTCTTTGTGAGTTTCAATATTGGGTACAGGTTTGGAGCAAAAATACTGGACAGCATCGTATCATATTTATTCTACTGGACTGATTTAAAGAATTTTTGGTGAATTACACAGTACAATCCTTCTACTATGTGCTGCTTTGATTTGTCGTCTATCCACCAAGAGTAGCCCAGCAACAGGCCGTCATTGGTATAAAACCCTTGAATAATATGTGAGGGCCCTTAATGGTATGATGTGACCCTGGGTCAGTTTATAATTAAACCCCAACAGAAGCTGCCCTCCATTCTGCAACGTTTTAAAGGTCAGATATGATAGAGGGGGGAAAAAAGTATGGAGAAGGAAAATGGCAGCATCCCGCTGAGCAGGCTAACACTGCCTGTGACCTCTCTCTCCCCAGGGCATATTTACCACACATTAAGGAGAAACATACAGTACATGGCTGTGGTACAGCTCAGGGAAATGGAAGTACTGAAATGCAAAAAGGCAACATGAAACAGTCTCGATATCAAATGAACTTTGTCTTTCACTGATCTCATTTATGCTCTTTAATGCTCTTTGATAAATTCCTCAAATATCTTTCAAAAGATTGATATGAAAATCAAAAAAAGATAGATTCATTTAAAATATTTTGGGGCCAAAATTAATGATAAGAAGCATCCCCCAAATGAAGCAGTTATTATTGGTTAATGAGGTAAGTTCAGTAATTGATGTTTTTAATTTCTTTAAGTGCCTTTCAGGCTTGTGTGTGTGTGTGTGTGTGTGTGTGTGTGTGTGTGTGTGTGTGTGTGTGTGTGTGTGTGTGTGTGTGTGCCCACATGCATGTTTGTGTGAATGTGATTGAGAGCATTTATTTTCAGGATTGCAAG
>CABFOQ010024651.1:0-15571 GCA_900660455.1 Gephyroberyx darwinii
TCTCCGTGGTCCTTGGCAACATAGCGAACCCCCTGGCCTGCTTCGTGGCTATGTTCGTTCTCCTCAGGTGAGGGCTGATTGAACGACGGAGGATAACAAATCACAGGAGTCACTTGTTGTGCGGGTCATTCGTTGAGTTTAATAACCCTTAAAGAAAATTGCCTTGTTGGTCGACTTCCCTTTTCCTGTCAGGATAGGAGAACCACCAAGTTCATTTTCTGTGTCTTTGGTAGATTTCTCTGTGCACATGCTAACACTGCTAACATGCTAGCATGCAGTACATTAGAAGGTAACTAGCATTATCTAACGTAAGAAGAAGACCTTTTAGTAATCCAGAGTTGTTGTTGGTTCCTCCTCACATAAAAAAACTATTTCCTAAGAGTTGTTTTTGTGTTTGGTAGTTGTGACTCTGAGGAAAAACCTTCAGTCTTGTGATCAGCCCTGCTTTGTCCTCCAGGTCTTCTGCTGGTCTCGGGTTCATGTCTTTGGCAGGAGGAGTATTTGCTGCGTATCTCATGGCGTTAGCAGCACTCAGCCCCTGCCCGCCTCTCTTGGGAAACCCTGCTGGCGTGGCTTTAGTGGTGAGTGACGGTACACCCTTCTCACATCAGACCTTTAACACGTACAGCCTTTTGGTTTCATGTGTTTTTTGTCTCCTCTGTGTTTTGTCAGGTCACTTCGTGGATTGTGTTCACTGGCCTCTTCTCCTATCTGAAAGTGGTGATCGGGACGCTGCTCCACGAGGCGGGTCACGCCGCCCTGCTGTGGTGCGGCATTTCTATCCAGGCCGGCTCTCTGATCGGAGCCCTCACCATGTTCCCCCTGGTCAGCATCTATCAGGTGTTCGCCAGTTCCAGGGATTGCGTGGATAACTGCAGCTAGCAGGGACGAGATATCAAAAAAAGGTTTTCTCTGGATTTTTTCCCCGTTGTTTTGGACACACAGCTCCCATTCATTTACTACGGGAGATGGTTTTCTTATGTCTCATGTCATGGGTGAGGCATCCTCTCTAACAGACCCGGGAGCCTGAGAAAGTAAAAGCCTCCCCAGATAATAGGAGCATTGAGATGCTGCGCGTTGGCCAAGGGGATGTAAACTGCCTTTGACGCAGTAATACTACAAGTGCTTTGTGTGGTATTTTGCAATGAAGCTCTATGTAGTTGAAGTTGTTTACAAAAGCTAACAGAGCTGCTATTGGGTTGTTTTTCCCCCCACTACCCCCACATCATGTGAAAAGTATGATTTACTCAGGGACAGGATCACGGTTGCTCCTGGGCCATGAAGGATAAGAAACATTCACACTCAAAAGGTTCAGTTGCAGACTAACATCCCATCCAAGCAGCACTGCAAATTATCTCAATCTGTCAGAATTAGCGGCTATTTGATTTCCAATCTCGAATGGATGGCTACCTCTTCCTCTCAGTTACACTACTCGCTATAAAGACGGAGAAAAAGAGTGCAGATCTCACAAACGTGTCTTGAGACGTGAAATTAATTTGTGCTGTTGGAGTCGGTATTTTGAAAAACACATTGTAATGCAGTGACTTGAAAAATGTAATTCGTACATGTAGACGCACTTATATGCAGTGACATTTATTGATTTCATGCCAAAAATGCCTGAGAAATTTTAGCTAACGATTTTAGATTTTTGTTTCCGTTTAGATTTGGCTTTGTTTGTCATGTTTTCTACTAACATTTATTTTTATTTGTTTTAAGTAATGATTTTTGGATTCTTGATCATTCCAAGTGTAAAGTAAGATTTTGTCATCTTAAGGGAAGAATCTCTTTCTGTGTTGAATTGCAGATTAATAGTGTTCATCTGTAGTTTTGGTAAACAAGGGATTGTGTCATTTCACTTCTTGAAGGAGTAATGGTGTGAACCTACCTACCTACCTAACTTTATAAACCGTGCTGCTGCAGCAATTTATCAAGGTCATAAAAAAGAGTACCAGTTGCCTTAACCTCATGAAGATGCTGGTGTTGTGTGGAAAGGGTTTTGTGCTGTAGGGTGCAACGTTCGTACCAATTTGAAATGGACTGATTAACAAAGGGTAAATCTGATCAATGGTGCTTACTGTCCTGACAGTGGCCATTTGTGATGTTTGACTGTTTTCAGTTGAGTGTCGTGCACACTTTCAGTTCAACAGGAAATATAGGGATATGATATTACATGATATGTGTAGTTATTGAATGATTGGTAAAACAATAAAGATTTGTGGAAAAACTGATGGAAAACGATCTAAAACTCTCATTTATTGTTTAATGTTTCACACTGTAGAAATGTTCCTCCTAGAGTGTTTATTTCTGGGAGGGGGGTAGTTTTGGTTTTGGGACCTCTGTTAACCGTCAATCCCTTTCCCAGTGTCACTTGTGTCACCTATAAACAGTTTGAAATTGTCTCTTATCCCGACTGTACTAGACGGATCAGCTAATAGAGAAAAGGTTACAGTGCAATATGTTCAATATCCCTCTAGATGGTACTAGTGCTGATTCATTTACTGCCTAATGTAAGTTAGCTCTTCACTTGGTGTAGATTATAGCAATAGTGTTGGTCTAGGATCACTGGTCAACATATATTGTATATATATATATTGTGTATTGTGCATGGACATCCAAACACTGACCAGCTGTTTCAGCCAAAAGGAGAAACATTTCTGTTCTCAGATGAATATGGGACCAGTATAAAAATAAACTAAGTATTATTATATTACACCCATTGTTAGATAATACAATGATATGAAGCATTTGAAAAATGCCACATAATTTTACAAATTGATTGCTGGCATTTACGTAAATTGATCTTTGACAATATTGAGTTTTTTAGCTACTTTGAGTACCATGCAATCATTTAATTTAATAAATACAGAGGTAACATTTTTCCCCAAAAATGACGATGTAGCATTTTGGAAAGAAGCCCACATGTTCACCTTTTAATCAACATGTGAAATATGTTATGCAACCCAATAGTGAAAACCCTTCACTCATGTTCGCCTCCTAGCTCAGCTCCCATGATCCCCTTAGGGAGCATTAATGGATTCTGTGGATTCTTGGATGTGTTGACCAGAGGAGCTGCTTTCACTGAGAAGAGACAAAGAGGTTGTTGGGGATAACGTGACTGCAGATCATGTGCTGTCTTTTGATGAACCTGCAGGTCCTATATCCTATATTTAAGGATAAGAAATGCTCAGTCAGACAAACGTGTCATGGTTGGCTAAATGCTCTCCCACCCACCGGCCGAGGAGGGTTTAATCCTTCGGTTCAGTTGCAGGACTTTGACTTCTCTCTCTCTGCAGAAACCTCCAGACCCTCGACGGAACAGCATGTGAGTATCTCTGCAAGGATGCAAACCGCCCTCCTTTAGTCTCTACACATGAAAACAAACAGCGTACCTAATTTTAAGTGTTTGAACTAATCATATGGCACATGTCAAAAATGTTTTTTGAAAACTTTTCATGTTGTATACATTTGATGATTTCATTATTTTATTGATTCCACTTTATTCTGAAATTCTGGCAGTATGAATTTCAGAATAAAGTGGAATCATCCCTAAGAAAGATTAGGCCTGCCTGTTCAGTCAGCGCGACACTGTTTAGTCACTAGTGAACTTTTTTAAATTGATTTTTTTAAAATGGTGAGCGTGCTTTCACCTCACCTGAGAACATCTGTAACATCTGTTATCCAACATTATTTTTCATTTCACAGTCAGGTTTGAGGACGCTCATGTAATCTAGCGCCTGAACTTCCTACCATTGTTTCCTCACTGATCAAAGACGCTCCGCTGCATGCCTTTTCCTTTTCAGTAAACAACACCCTGCTCAGATGTTTTCTTAGGTTATGCAACGCTTGTGTATGTTACTAGTGCGGCAGGTGGTCATGTTTGCTGTCTTAAGCAGGTTTAGCCTTTGCTATAAAACTAAATATTGAACTACTGACGGGGCTGAAATTTGGGGGGCGCCCTGGTAATGCAAGAACCTGCACCGATACGGCGCTGTTTATTACACAGGCATTACACAGGGCATTATGAAATGACTCGATTTTGAGAAAAAGGTTGCAAGGGAGCTCATCTAGCCATGAGAGTAAACATTAACCAAATGGAGGAACAAGTCACAGTGTTGGCAGAGAGGTGCCTGCTCATGGTGAGACATTAATCTGGGATGTGACAAGTGAGTTTATTTGTGTTGTAATTATTTGTTGCTTTGTCTTCAAGATTTTACTTTTTCCATCCTCAATAACGTCACATCCTATTCTTTGCTGCTGCAAGCTCTCGATTTCCCCACAGGGATCAGCGACATTTTATTATATCGTTATTAAAGGTGGCATGAGGCTGTTATGCTGAGTGATGATTAAATCTTTTAACATGATGACTGGTTGTGGGTTAAAGGTTCAGGTTCGCTAGTATGATATATTATTGTTCGCTAATATGAAATATGATATTTAATAGTGACTTTAATGCCAGCAATCATTGTTTGTTCATATGATGGACATTTTATTTTGGAGTGAAGCTTACCAGGTGTCCTATGATGCTGGTCACGTGTCCTAAAATGACCCACGTGACCCTTTTTTTTTTTTTTAGAAAATTCTGTCACACATCCATCCACATCCAACATGTCACTTCTAACCCACCTGCTGGCGTGCCTGTTCGGCATGGGCTCCTGGGTGTCCATCAACGGCCTCTGGGTGGAGCTGCCTCTGATTGTGCCCCAGATCCCCGAGGGTTGGTTCCTGCCCTCTTACCTCTCCGTCCTCATCCAGATGGCCAACGTGGGGCCCCTGTTCGTCACCCTGATGCACCGCTTCCGGCCGGGCGTGCTGAACGAGACGGCCGCCATATACGTGATCATCGCCTTGGGTACCGTGGCGAGCTTCCTGCTGGCTTTCTTCTGGAAGGAGACCGTGGTGGTGGCGGGCGCGCCTCGCAGCGTAGCCCTCCTCGTCCTGACCTTCTTCCTCTCGGGCGTCGACTGCACTTCCTCCGTCACGTTCCTGCCCTTCATGATGCGCCTCAAGCCCCAGTATCTCACCACCTACTACATTGGGGAGGGTGTGAGCGGCCTGCTGCCTGCCCTAGTGGCTCTGATCCAGGGTGTTGGGGTAGTCCACTGTACAAACAGCACAGAGGCTCTGAACCACACCCTGAACGGCTCCAGCAGTGATGCGACCTACGAGCTCCAAGCCCAGTACCAGCCAGCCAACTTCTCAGCTGAGGTGTTCTTCTTCTTCCTGAGTGCCATGATGCTAGTGTGCCTGGTGGCTTTCCTGCTGCTGAACTATCACCCTGCCGTGGCTAGGGAGCACGCTAACGGCCGCTACACCAATGGGGTTAAAGAGAAAGGACAGCCCAGGAAGTGGGTCGAGCAGAAGCCCATGATGGATCCTTACAGAGCGACTAATGTCAAACCGAAAAGCAGCTTTGGCACGGGAGCTTACAGCTGGATGCAGGTGCTCTACATCTTTTTCATCCTTGCCTGGGCGAATGCCCTGACCAATGTGGTGCTTCCCTCGGTGCAGTCCTACTCGTGCATGCCCTACGGGAACGATGCCTATCACCTGTCAGCCACCATGGCTGCTGTCTCCAACCCTCTGGCCTGCTTCATCGCCACGTTCCTCCCAATAAGGTCAGTCTGATATCCATATCCAACCTGTTCACCCAATAGCCAAGACAACAGCTACAAACTCAAAAATAATGTGTGTGATTTTGTCAACACAGGTCGCTGCTGTTGATGGGAGCTCTCACAGTCACAGGCAGTGGAGTTGGAGCTTACATCATGGGCATGGCAGTGCTGAGTCCATGCCCACTGCTGGTCAATGTCACCTCAGGACACGCCCTCATTGTGAGTCCACTGTTATTTGAGTCTTCATTTACTCAAACATAGGCACCATTATCTTCTTATTCAGAAGTGGAGAAACAAGTTATCTTCAATCTTTCTGAAACATAGAGACTCCGGTGTTTAAAAGTGGGTTTTATCCACATTTTTCAAAATAAAGCTCTTTAAATAAACCTCAACTTCCTGTCCTTTTGCCCCGCAGGTGTCGGCCTGGATCGTCTTTGCTCTCACTCTGTCCTATGTGAAGGTGATCATTGGAGTGATCCTGCGCGATGAGGGCCACAGCGCCCTCGTGTGGTGTGGAGCTGTAGTGCAGCTAGGCTCGTTGCTGGGTGCGGCAACCATGTTTCCATTGGTCAGTGTGTACAGCTACTTTTCATCAGGAGACCCGTGCAACACCACATGTCCCTAAATGAAGACGTCACGTGGAAGAGAGACGTGTCCAGTAGTGGAGGCAGACCCCCGGTGTACACTCAGTGACTTTCCCATCTTTGTTTGAGCTACTCAACAGAGGGAGTCCAGAGGAATTTGAGACGTGGGTTTGATATAGCATGTTTATTATTGTTATTTATATCATGACTTTATCATTTGGCGACATCTGAATCTGAAGATTGTGGGGCTGATCTAAGGGCCCCTTGGAGAGCCTCCACTTGTTAACAACGTAGGAAATAATGCCTGAGCGCACAGATGTGGGTAAAGAAATAACAGTAGTGAATGTAGATATGAAATAGTCTTACTGACCATGCTGCTACTCAATGTTCAATTCAATTCAGGTTTTTTGATGGAAAAATGAACAAATACAAATCTAAACGACACTATTTCCATCACCACAGAGAAAATGGTGCAAAAGGAATATATTCTCCTCGATGTAAAGCCAGCCGTTGGAAACTTATGTGTAATGTATGATGAAAATTTCAAGGGAAGGGAGTTTTATCTACGGATTTGTTGTCCAGTCTGCGGCCCTCGGGTCCATAACGGCTCCAAAGTCTAGACTGAAAACAAAAGGCGACAGGGCCGACGCCTTCAGGGCCGCTGGACTTTGGAACAACCTGCCTGAGGAGCTTAGTCTGGCTAAATCAGTGTTAATTCTATATTTTTGTTTTTATTCACTAGTTTGTGTAAGTGCTTTGTAAATATACAAATAAAGATGATGCTGATTATTATAAGACTTCATTTCTGATACCTGCTTATTCCTGTTTGGGATTACAGGGGAGCTGGGAGGGCAGGGCTAGCCTACACCCTGGACAGGTCGCCAGTCCACCACACAAACCCAGGACATAATAATATCATAATAATAATACTTATTATTATTATAGGCAGTAGTACTAGAAGTATATTAAAGGAGCAGGAAAACAGCTTCCCTTTAGTAGAGAGGTAAAACATTAGATGCACAACACTCGCAGCCGACAACAACAACATACACACAGGGGTAACTATACGCTCATATTGATTTTCATCCACAAACTGGTTCATAACCATTAAAGTCACTGGACTGTAACATAACAATGCAATGGCTGACATGGCACTGACAGTTTTGAAGGCGCCCTGACTGCTTCAGGACCCTCAGGATAGCAGAGTTGCACCATATCATCACTCCGATCGCCTTCTCCACAACAACAACAACAACAACGTAACGCTCCACGCAGATGAAAGACAAATTCATTGGTCCTCCTATTTGTACGTACACAAACAAAAACATCATGAATCTCGATTGGACTTGTGGTGACAACAGCAGCCTGAGAAAATGAACGATGGCCGTCTAGTATTGAATGTTGTGAAAGAAGTAGTCTGTAGTCTTTTCGGAGGTGACGGTGATCCACAGCAGTCTGGCGATCACCGGTAGTCCCATGAGGACGGTAAGAATCAAAATCAACGAGACAGAAAACAAATAGCCTGTACTTGACGCACAATCCTCCGTGTTGCTTGAGTTGACTGTCACATTGCTGCTCAGATTGCTGAATGAATTCAGAGCAATATTCTCCATCTTCCTAGAGGAGGGCTGAAAGATGTCAATCTGTCAATCAAACCTTACGTGTGAGCACTAACCATCTTGCAAATGTCTTATTAAACACATTGAACTGTAGATGAGACATTGCAGCTTTGCAGTAAATACAGTGTTGTTTGATTCTCCTTCTCAGCAATATACCGCTCTACATTGAACTGTCAGACATTGTAGTATCTCGAAATAAAAACATTTTCTGATGATTTCAACTTACATGCCGAGCTCTGAGCCATGTGTGTTATACAGCTGATCCCATCCAAATTGAACTGTTTAGTGAACTCTGTCATCATGGAATTTATCAAGAAGTCAACTTACCAGATTTGTGTAGCTGCTCAGATGTCACCCAGGTTCAGCAGCAGTATTTATAGACTGATGATAAATAACACCTGATTTTCTTAATGGACATGGAGCTGTGAGACAGGAGCACAAGGCAGCCGGGCAACAACAATAAACCAATATCTATCTATCTATCTATCTATCTATCTATCTGTCTATCTATCTAATAGTGAGATTCAGTCAATGTGTGAAATCAAATCAGACCTGCAGACCACAGGGTGTCAGTGTACGCTCTAATATAGGAGCAGCTCTGTATAACATTAAGACTATAAAATAAACTTTTGTAGAGGCACAATTTAGATCAAAGTTAAAGTTAGTTGGTGTAGGATTGTTCCTCGATAGAAACAACCAAATTGTTTATTATGAAGAATTATGACAGTGTGTGAGTTGTAAGATGAAGGATGTGAGCCATGTCATTAATAATATTTTTTTTTACACAAATTACTCCTATGATCTTGGATAACTTAAATGAGTTAGCTAATGTGTGTGTGTGTGTATGTGATTGGTTATTGAATGTAGGAACAATAGTACAATTAAACTCTCTTGCATGTAACAGAAATTCAACTTAAACAAACACACTAAGGTCTCATTTCTTGTCAATAGAGCAGTTGTTTTGTCACATTAGAGCTCTTATTCTGGTACATCGGTTAGTTTGGTAGAGAAGACCCCATCAGTACTAATAACTAATAACTCAAATATACTGAACTTGAATTCAGCTGCTCTAGGCAACTTTCCGTGTTTTGGCGGCTCCAAATGGCGCAGAGAGGCAACTGTTTGAAAAATCTGAACTTCAATACCCAGAAATCCTAAAAAAGTGGCGTCAGTAAACTGCACACGGCTCTTCTGTGATGCTTTAAACCAAAGAGAGGAGAGCTAATGTTGGTGAGTCCAGCTTCCTCCGGACAGAGCGCTCACTCACTGCTGTGTAGGAGATAACTTGGACTTCCTGTGGGTGGAGAAGTGTCCATACGTAAAGATTAATCACTTTCATTTGGACAAATAGGGTGAATCTATCGGGTCAAAATCAGGGGGGGTGGGAAGCTCTTCTCTATTGCAGCACCACTTTGTCATTTAGGCCGATAAGACGGGCCTAACAGCTTCAACTATATCTGCAGATTACTTAAAAATATGAGATAAAATGAGTCCAGAAACACAGACAGAGAAGCGGGACAGACAAACAGACGGGTGGGTGAGTTGGAGGAACTTATCCAGACAAGCATGGTGGATTTTATCACTGTGGTCCCGCGTCAGAGTGAAACCCACACCAATCCCAGCAGTCAGCAGCCTCCTCTCATATGCTCTTGCGGTGATGAACTGAGTGCAAGTTTACCGATTTCACTTTCTATCTTCACCAGTGAGATACAGACCATTCAGCTAAAAGAGATGATGGCTATTTATTGACAATACACAAAATAGTTCACAAAGCAGAATTAAGAGCTGAAGACTAACAAAAACCTTTTTTTCGGTAAACATTTCAGTATGGCTTTGTTCATGCCCCGTAATTATATGGATTAAGACTCATAAATACACATAAATATGAAATACTAAGATGGGAACTGTGTGTAAGCCTACTCCACTTTGCTATAAGTGCGCAGGGCACCCAAAACAAATTAGTACATAAACCACAGTATGCAGGTAACCATATAAAAGAAGCTGTATGATAAACATGACTAAACAGAGCACATGCTAAGAGAATAAATATGTCAATACAAAAACAAAACATGAATTCATACGTATTGCTGTTCGCCACGGTTAACTACTCTTTGGATTAAAGGACTTCTCCGTTACAATCGTGAATGCATACATTCTTCGAGAGCCTACCGCTGCCTGCAGGTTGCATAGCTTCCAGGGATTAATAATAGCTGAGCTTCGTCAAAACTGAGATGATTTCTTTCTCTGGCTCCCGTTAAATTATTGCTGTGGCAAAAAGTTGACTTCAAAGTTCGTGTTATTTTCAAGCAGAGCAATTTGAAATGTTCTGCATTGTATGCAATCTATATTGTTTGTAGAAAGTGATGCAGAATGACTTCAATATGCTGTGACTACATCGGCTTTGCCTCTGCCGCGGCAGTATAAAAAGCATGGTAACTACGGAGTATGAGGTTGACGCAGTGTCAACAAGTGAAAAGTCGTACATTGCTTAAACTCTGCCATTGCTGTGCGACTTTCCAAGGCACTAGCTTGTTGTCTTGATGGCATAAGTACAGATAACACCACGACCGTGACTTAACTAGTGGTTAAGTGCTTGTTGGTTGTGAATGAAGAAAACCTGAACCTGATCTCTCCTGACAGACGTCCATATTGACATGCTAACCAATTCTGAGTGAAAAAAAAAAAAAGGTTTTGTCCTGGATTTTGCAAGATTGAACTCAAGCCGAACTCAGTTCCACTTCCTGTTTCCAGTCGAAGGCACTTTTCTTTTAATTTGTCTCTATGAAGCCAGATATGCAAACTGAAGCACTACAGATATATACAGATGACATAACTCATAGGCACTCAATCATTTACAAACTGCAGAAAAAGACACACATATATATAAAACATTGCTTGGTCCACTAAAAGCATACTCTGAGTGGGGTCGGGGCTGGCAGGACGGGGTGCTACATACCTGATTGACATGTCTAAAAAAGTCATGTGATTGATTCCTGGTATAATTTTGGTGTAAAGGCATTATATATGAAAAAACAAGGCACACGCTGGACCCGGGTCCTCTGGACAATACATCTACATTTGTTCTCCTTGGATTTCCTCTTGTTGCTTCCAGCACACTGCAGTCCAAGCATGCAAAGCGTGGTGTCACTTTTTATTTTTTTGTGTGTTTCCCTTCTCTCGGCGACGGGAAGCTATGCATGACTGTGGACGGAGATGGTTGACAGGTCGTTCCTGATGATCTCATTGACTGTAAAGGGAGAGAAAGGAAACTTGGTCAATACCTCAGTAACTTTCCTATGACCTTCAAGCTACCGTGCTGCGTGAAACTATAACAGGACACAAGCCATTTGGTGGGCGCTTTCATCCAGAACATCTCACAGTACCACGGACGCATTTTCAGCATGGGTGGCCCCGGTGGGGATGGACCCGCTAACCTCAGGCAGTGTTAGTGTCACGACCTGCCCACCGAGCTGCACAGGACCGCAACTGTTATTTCCTCAGAGTCAAACTAATGGGACCGTATCCATTAAGCATCAGTTTATATCAGAGATGCCAGACCGTTTCTGTCAGGGGAGAGGATGCAGCCTCCCACCCCCTCTAGGATCCAGGTGCGCTTGTTTATCTCTTTTTATCAGCTGTGTTCTTTGGCTGATGGACGGGAATGATCCAATATTGAGCGGGCCGACTAAAGCCAAACCAAAGAAAAGTTTTTTATATATACTCATGGACCGACTGATAAGAGGGAAAGGGATAAAGAAGTCATTTTTATCCACACTTCTTCCGCACAGGAGGGGATGGAGGCAGTTCATTTTTCATTAAGCTATACCATTCTTATCTACGAGCTGATTTATTACATTGATGAGATAGTCTCCGGATTCCTCCCTCTTTTATCAGCTTGGGTTCAGGTTCAGGCTCAGGTTCAGGTTCAGGCTCAGGTTCAGGTTCAGGTCGGTTCAGGCTCAGGTTCAGGCTCAGGTTCAGGCTCAGGTTCAGGTTCAGGTTCGGGTTCAGGCTCAGGCTCAGGTTCGGGTTCAGGCCCCTCTCGCAGCGCTCAGAGGAAACGTGAGAGGAGAAAGGGGAACCTGCCCGTAGAAACCGATCCAGCAGGCCTAGAGAGGAATTCCCTCTGACTGGACACTGGCTCCCACAGCGCCGCCGCCGCCCGGAGAACCGGGTCTGGAAAAGCAGCCTGAGAAACCTGAGATTCCCATCCACACAATGGAACGGCGCTCTCTCTCATCTCATCAGGCATCTCGGGCGGCCCTTCCCTCCGGTGACCCGGCGCTCACGCAGCCACTTCCTACCAGAAATCACACTCACTTCCTATCAGGGCGAGGATGACGGGGCGCCCCATCCCAAGTATACAAGTATATGAGAAGCCGCTGTGGTACAAATAAAAAAACATACTGCATCTTTATCACCACAGGTACTAGAAAAGACTTAAAGACTTAAAATAGTTCAGGCACGTATTACCACGCGCTTAACAAAAATTGACCCGTGGGATGAAAGCTAAATCCTGACTGAAGCTGTTTGTAATCAGAGTACAATACTTCACACTCCCTCAGGGCCTTCAGGTTGTCTAGACATCAAGTTAATGTGTTTGGCCGGCTGATTGACTGCCATTAATAAAGGAACAGGAAGAACTCCTGTTGGATAACCGCAGCAGCGATCTCACACGAACGTGTCGTAGAAACACACGGACACATTGAAGCTATTACGTGACCGTGAGGACGGGGTGTTTTCGCGAAGAACTTGGCAACGGGGGGGGGAGTCATGACATTTATATCGAGGCGCTCTAAATCACTTCCTCTTGATCTGTCATAACAGAATAAAACAGATATACCTATTGGATTCCCAAAAGGTCCACCTCAGCACTTTGGTTTTATCTGTGCAATACGTCACGATCAGACGGCATCCAAGCCCGTCTTTTAGACATCCGTACAGCATGTGCTGCGTGAGGGGAAAAGGCTTCTAGGGGTGCGGACTCGCCATCTGCCAGCGGAGACCTTGAGATCTCCTGAGCGAGAGACTGAGAGCAGTAACCTTCTGCGGGGAGAAGAGAATTTACCAGACTTCAGCTTCAGTTTCACCAAGATCTGTTATGATAATGGTAAGATGAGACCGGTGCATTTTCCTTTCTATACGGTGATACTCTGAAGTACCTCATCATGAGAACAGCGTACTGTCAACAGTGTGAGGGCATGTGAGGCCGAATTACAACCTCAAGAAATAAACAAACCATCCCGACCACTTCACAGTCTGCCCTTCCCCCTGCCAGCCCAGGTGAGGAGAACCGGACTGAACCGACCGACCTCCACTCCTCCTACTCGATCTGGCTCTGACCTTCTGTGCATCTGGAGGTTGAAGGATATCGTCTTCGAGTTATTACACCGAATTCTCGACGCGTACATCAAGTCAGGATGTCGGCCGTAAATTCAGGACATCAAGATGTCAGAAACCTCCACATCATCGTGTCATCGCCTGTCCGTAAACGATCAGGACTGCGGGTGAATTACGGGGTTCGGGTCTTTACAGATCAAACGCCACATGTGGTGGAGTCGATTCCACAAACTAACGAACAGCCTTTTGATGAAAGACAAAATATAAAGGGTACAAGAGGTGGTTCAGTATTGTTCAGTCTGAAATAAAGCACCACCCCAGTGAGGCCACAACATTTACTGTTTATATGTCAGTTGCCATGGTCTACTTTTCATTGTGCTGCCACATTTTATACAGAGGATCTAATTGAAAAAAAATCAATCCATTGATCTCTAAGTGTGTTTACAACAACGCACTAAAAATAGGCCCAACACCAGCATGGCATCGGTGTCATGTGGCTCTGGTTACATTGATTTCGAGAGTGATAAAAGCGCTATGAGCAACCCGGCTCAACCAAACACTGTTCATCCTATTCATGCAAAAGTAGGACAAAAGTGATTTTATCTTGATAAAAAAACACTTTAGAAACCTTATAAACCTTGTGTGTGAACCGCTAAACCATAATGGATTCCCACTATAGTAAAATTGTAACAACATTATAAATAATGTTGACAATAAACTTGTTAAACTTGTTAATGATGGAAGTTTAGGAAAGGCTAACAGTTCCTTATGAAACAAGACAGATCGCTGAATTTATATCCAGTTGTGGTCATTCATATCAGAGTAAACTTTATGTTTATACTTGTACAGCCACAATAGTATGTTTAATACCATGTATATAGATATTGTTACAAGCTTTGTGCAAGAAAAAACTGCAAAAGAGATATGTGTGAAATATGGGAGAACATATTTCACCAGCTCTTTGTTTTATGTCTAAACACTTCTGATAGTCCTGACACCGTGTTGTTAACTTAACTTGAGGGATTACACCATGAGAGAGTTAACGTGTTATTCTACGTATTATTCAAGTGCAGCGAGGGTAGTGATTGATATGAAGTAATCCAGGAACCAGCTTCCTGTCCCGTCCAGGTCCGCAGCAGCTGCAGCTGACTGATAGAGCCTGGCTTTTCCACCAGGAAACCCCGGACAAACGAGGAACTCCCAAACAATTAGCAGGACAACGCTGTTTGCCTCATTATGGGTTCAAATGCGTCAACGTGATCCGGCCAGTAATGACAGTCTCTTTCAACACAATACTGCAGGAGAAGCGATCCACTGGCAAGACCTTAACCCTCTCGAGAAAACTATAAATAAACCAGCTCAGGGACCGGAGCTGAGACAATGAGAGAGGAGAGGATGGGGGCAAGAGCACCACAAATCCCCCAGTTTACTGCCACGTCAGATCCAGGCCACAAGCCACAAGATGTTCTTGGCCCGCATACTGAGGCTCCTACTGGGTTACTGTTAGTCAATCCCACAGTGCGGTTCTGTAGTTCACCCAGGCTTTTGCCAATTAAATGCTTTTTTTTTTTAAACCCAGGTATTACTCAGGAGCAAGTTTCCCGAACAATAGAGAATTGGAAAATTGAATGAAACGAACTAAAAACTAAAAGGACTCCTTGTACAAAATATTACCCCAGTGAAAACATTCCCTCATATTTGGGAATGCACCAGTGATTGGCAGCTTTCCTGGAGGCAGTAAATAGCAGTTTTGTGGCCGTTATGGTATGTGACAAAGCGATTGAAATATTTCCTGTAAAGGTACTTTGCTGACCACACATTAATAAAAGGCTAAGCTGAGTTAATTTCAACTATCCATGTCACAAACTGTGTGAATGTTCCACGTCTCTTTTTATTATCCAACACAGCGATGCTGCCATGCTCTGGGTTACCCAACACCTAACAAGTATTACTACACGATTGCATCTCACAAGCAGTAGCTGCAAGTATTTCCTGGTGCTAGATAAGACGGTTTTACCACATCAATCCAGACACATTCACATCGTTTTCCTGCGGTTTGTTTAAACTGCTCGGACACCTAACTAGCTCGCAACAAACAATAAAAGCGTATTCTGGTATTATTTGGCTCCTGTTTGACTTCTACATCCACATTTCTCTCATGTTACCCCACAACTGAAGAAAACCTCCATGTACACGACAGTATAACGTATGGCTTCATCCACCTCTTCCAGACTTTCTCCGAGCCAAGAGGAAGCATCCAAACCTCTCCAGTCAGCAAGTTTTATGGCGGCGTGGCCCGTCTCCATCTCCTCTGGAGCAGCGGAGCAGACCTGCAGCCTGCAGCCTATAGCCTCGGCTCGGGGCCAGACGCGCTACTCAGACTTTCCATGAGCATGAGATGTGTGTAACCTCCCGG
>CABFOQ010024652.1:0-16327 GCA_900660455.1 Gephyroberyx darwinii
GTGCGTCTGGTGTATTGAGGCTGGTAGAGCCCAGACAGCCCCAGAATCAGACCTGCAGGATTCTGATTTACAGCTGCATTAAAAGGCTAGTCAGAGCAGCCACTTTGGGAGAAGATATACGTTGTGATGTATGCCAAGCCACCGGCAATGATTTGCTTACCCACACGCACACAAACAAACAGTCGCACACACCAGCAGCACAAGCAGCATAAGAGACTATAGCCTCCAACTTATCTGAAGGGGCTGAACATATGTAGTTTAACACTCGTGATAGCACTGTTTTATCCCTTGGGACTGTATCGTGTTTGAGTTTCTAAACAATGTTATTCTTTTGCACCATAAACATGAAAAAACAAAAACAAAAAACAGAAATAAATCAGACAGGAATTTGCTCTGAAAAAAATACATAGTTGTCCATTCATGGTCATCCTGGCTGATTGGTACAGTAGAGCTATGTGTGGGGAGAGAGAGAGAGTCAAAGAGAGCGAGCGAGTGAAAGCGAGTGAGTAAGAGAGCAAGGCATTGTTCTGACAGCAGTACAATGAAATACCAGCCTCACAGAGCAGCCCGATAGAAAGTCTTGTCAGAACACAGGTCAAGAAAGGAGCCAAGATATCAAGCTTTGTCTCATTCAACACAGTCTAGTTAGTCCCTCCAGCTTTCCATGGGAAAAAACAAATCGTAATCTGTCAAAAATTTGTAGTTTGTAGAGGAGATTACATGGCCTTCAAAAATGTGAACATACAAATGTTCATGAAATGTAGACAGCAGAATGGCAATTATTTTTAAATCAAATCATCTCAATTTATGTAGGGTGATGTCGAGAAGGGATACAAGAGATTTCAGGAAGTGATCTCCATTTCACATCACCATCAGTTATCACAGACAAATGTAGGACAAAGGTAGAGATCTGGCTCTATTGAAGAATTTCAACACACTATCTATATTCCAGGAGTAAAGTTTGAAAACATTTATTACTCAAACTAAAGATAAATAATCTACACAGAAGTAGATTCACAGAAGTTTACTGTAAAAAAACAAAAGGCTGCAATTTGGCATGCCATAGAAATGAGTTACAATGTTAGTTAGCTTGTTTACTAGCAAATCTATTTATCTAGATAGTTAGCTATGACGTAAAGCCAGCTAGCAAGGGTGCTAAAGATTATGGCATCTGTGTTTGTCTGTGTGGTGTGTCTGTCTTTATCTAATGCAGATATTACACCTAGAATGGGGAATTTGTATTCACAGCTGAAATATGTCCCAATTGATGGACTCCCCTTCAAAAATCTTAACAGACTGTGATAGCTAAAGTAATAATTTTACATCTGCATGACATTATGTATACTAGCCTGGAGTGAGGTAAAAACACTGAGGTGTTTTACCTCATGATACATGTTAAAAAATAGAATAAAATGTCATTTCATTTCAATCATTTATTTATTCAATTATCATGTCACAAATTAACTCATTTCATTTCTGTTAGTATGAAGGGAGATAAATTACTAAGCAGAAATGTATTGAAATTAATTTCATTGCACCAATTAATTGTATAATAATACAATTTTTTCATTTCAGTTGTGGTGATTGTGAAATAAATTGATAAATGTCATATGTAATCCTAATCTTTTATCTTACTCCCCTCCACCAAATATTCTGTTTCCGTAGCAACAAACAGCTATTAGCATGCATTGAGGCCCAGGACTCTTCTACGGTAACTATGGTGGCAATGCACTTCTGACATCACTTCCTAAAATTTCCTGCATCCCTATCCCTTATAGGCACCACCATTACATAAGCTGTTGCTTTTGATTGATTGCAATAAAAATACTGTGCAATGAAATAAAGTAATCTTTACATGTAACCAACATGTTTAATAAATAAAATCATAATAAAGACAAAAAAGAATAAAAGCTAGCTACCATAGGGATGTAGCTTTTTAGAATTCTAAAGACGATATAAACTGCCATTAAAATGTAATTCATGTAACCAAATGTAAATCAACAACTTTGCAACTCCATTACAAAAGTGTGTATGATGCCGTCACAAATATGTTAAATGTTAAATATGTTAAAATTTTGTTAAAAATGCTAAAACCATCTCCTGCCAATATATAACCTATTCATCAGAGTATAACTTTTCAACCAATCAAAACAATTGTCATAGTTAACATAGATTAAATATGGCAAATTACATCTTACCCCACCTGGATAACCTTTAGTCAAATGTCCAAAATGAAGCACATTAGACACAATTAAATGGCTATATATTTGAAACTATTGGCACTTTTATCCAAAGCACCTTACAATACAGTGATTGCAATAATTTTTAGTACAGGTAGCCTCAGTAAGAATCAAACTCCTAAGCAAGCCTGGCAGGGTTAGTGTTCTACCGCTTGAGATACAAAAAAATATTAGCACAGGATGTAACAGTGATAACTGATTAATGCCTTATCCCTTCTGTTACAATACATTTGTCACCTTGTCTTTCAGATCATCCTTTTTTTATCGCTTTATCTCTTTCACTCCATCCTTCTTTCTGATCTCATGGGGTAGTAATGTAAAGCATGCAGTGTCCTAATCTGTAGTTACCCTTCTAACGTAAAACATCCTCCACCTACGCAGGGCCAGATAGGGAGCCACTTTCACGCGCCTCTTAATGGTTTGATTATGGATCTTCCTCGACTTTCATTTCCTGCCTGTGCCCTATGGCTCAAGATGACAAGACGGGAGCGCTTCCTCTGCTCAGCTTACAGCTGCCCAGATAATAGCCATGCAGCACCAATCAGAAAGCTTTTAATTCAAACTATCAACTCTGTTGCTACAGTACAAATGCTTGACATTACATCATCATGAATGTCACTTTTGGTTTGCCTTACATATCCACACTCATCTGTCAAAACATAGACTGGGGATTAGTACAGGAACATGAAAAAAAAAAACGGGATAAAAAAATTTAAGAAAAAACAGTTTTCATGCAAATACAATTCTAATGTGTTGGTACTGAAAAATAAACTGATAAATTACATCACTGAGAGATATGATTGCCAGTACAGTATTTACAGTAAAACCCATCAGGTAGTCATTCAAAGATAACAAGTGCAGACTAGCTTAGCGCTGGTTACACACATGTTGCTGTGAGCGTCTTGGCAAGAAATGTAACAATTGTGTTTTCTATGATGACTGTCATGGATACAGACAACACCTCTAATCTTTTCACCTCTAAACACTTTATACTGAGACAACAAATGCTAGGTTCAGACAAGTACCTCAAATCCGATTTTTCTCATATCCAACACAAGTTGGATATATTTTTTGAACAGCAAAAAAACACATGGAATGCAATTTTTTCAGATCAGATTTGAACCACAGTCGTAGGTGGTTTCAAATGCAATTCAAATCACTTTTCTGAAAATGAAACTCGCACGCTGCAACAAGAGAACAATAAACTTGGAGGAGAGCCAGCAAGTGAATAACAGTGGTATATACCACTCTCTGCCATCATTGATGTTGTCTCGGGCAACGAATCGTTACAAAAAATGCCATCATAAAAACAGTAAACAAAAAAAAAAAGCAATGGCGAAACTTTCATTTGCAAGCACCCAGAGTTGTTGGACAGAAAACCCTAAACCCTAACCCTGACAACTAATGTAATGAATGCAAATGATTATACTATCTAAAAACACAAATCCAACCTGGTCAATAATAAAATTACAGCACTGTTGCAAAGCATAAAAATGGTTTGTTGTGAGAGAATTGGAGGGTTTGGTAGCTATAGACTAAACACTTCACAGCACTTCATTATTTAGTAATTGAATAGTCATTGCTAAAGTTGATTTAGGGAGGGGGGTCAATGGTGAGCCTCGTATGAGTTGTGACGTTTTTATGTTCCTCACTGGATTAATTGTCTCAAGAGACACACAGAAATTTTATATCTAGATTGTGTCGGACAAGTGGTCAGATAATGCCTGATTTGGGATAAAGGACTGATACTGTGTGCACACAACGGCACAAAGAACCTGCATAAGGATGAGAGACTGGTTAACCTTTTACATAAACTGAGACTAAACATACTTGCATAGTGACCAGGTAATCTGTTAAACTGTTTACTGTATACATGTGCCTGTATCCGTGTTTATGGTGAATGTGTGTGTATGTGTGTGTGCACATGTGTGCGTACATGTGCCTCGCACATACAGTATATGTCTATGTGCATGCCTTTGTGTGAATGTGTGCGTGTGCCAGTGTGTATGTGTGTGCCTTTGTGTGCCTTTGTGTGTGTGTGTGTGTGTGTGTGTGTGTGTGTGTGTGTGTGTCATTTGTCCCTTGGATCACATGCAAGGCATGGAATATCAGCATTTCATGGACACACAAAGGGATTATAGCTTGCCCTACCACTCCTGTTTGCCAAAGGGAGTTGTGCACATCTCACACATCATGCACGCTTACATTATGGCCAGATCTGCTCTGACAACCAGTACAGCTGAATAAACAGTCTCTTCAAATACTAATCTTCAAATATTCAAAAAGTAAGACCATGGTGGTAAATAGACTTGAATGGATGTGTTACTATGAATGCAACAGGTAATGACAGTTGAGTAGTGTGATGGTGTGTGTGGAGCATTTGAAACTCTATGCGAGTAGTGGTGCAGCACATGGAGAATGATATGACTTCTGGATTCCTACATTAGTTTGCTTGAAAGAGGAAGAGAGAAAGTGATATCTTGAGGCAACACTATGTGTAGTTGTAGAAACAGGATTTTGTAACCAGATTTGGATCAAATACTTTGGATATACTTACAGGTTGTTTAGGCCTACTCAGATGCTAGATGGGTGGGGTTTGCTATACATGCAAAGTTTGAATCTCAAATGCATATACTTTCATGACTGACTTCTTACCTGACACTGTCTGAATTGTTCTGATGCAATATACTTTATATATCTGGTATTCAAAGCATGTTAAAAGAAATGTTAAGACTTAATTGCAAATACTATTTGGCCCATGTCATTCTTTCATTCATTCATTCATTCATTCATTCATTCATTCATCATTAGTAACCACACAAAAGGAAAACTAAAATTAGTGCTCTGTGAAACAGAAAAGGAGCTTGGGGGAAGGGACAAGATTCTTGGAGGACCACCACCCATTTTTTCACAGCTTTGTGAAGTGAGTCAGAGTGCAGTTGTTTCAGGGAGCATGGAGGGCATCCTCCGGTCCTCTTAGTTGCCTGCGGCTCTCGTGTGATATTCATGCATGGGCATAAATATCTCATCTAAGAAGGGCTACAACCATAACCACGCCTGAGTTCATAGGCTTTTTGATTCGTTTCTTGTTCCTTGTGCTGTTTGTGGCTGTGTATGTCTATGTGTAATCTCAGGCCACACATGCAGCAGGAATGCTAACACTAATATCCCTTGACAGAGGATGGCCTCTCCAGACCTGACCTTTTAATGCAATCATCAATGAGGAACAACAGGATAGGCAGAGCCTAGTCTGGAATATCTGGACTAATCCATGCAGGTGGATCAAATCTTGCAGCTACCGATCAAACCTAATGTGGCCTCAACTGTGGGACAATATGTGGGATAGACTAATGCTGGAACAGGACTAAAGGTTTATGCAGGGTTCCAGGCAAAGTGGCCAGTTATGCTGCAGGTCATCATGGAAAGCACTGCTTGCCTCTGGGTTGCCATTACCAGGTTCAAAAATAGCAGAAATTCTCAGAAATGGCAACATACTTCAAAAGGATACAACTTCAAGCATGAATTTTTTAGTAACTGAAATAAAATCTAACCACTTTCAAGTCAAGTTAAATAGCCAAACCGCCACCTTACAACATTACATTGAAGATGCTATTGCCGGGTGATAAATGATTGACATCAATCTTGTGTGATTGGTATGCAGCCTGTTTTTGTGGCCCTCTATGACAGGCACCTCAACTTGCCAGCAGCACATTAAATCTCTATCAGGCCAAAAAGACCTGCGTGCATAGATCCCTCTAACTGTCATGTGCCCCATCTTTATTTTCTTTTTACATCACATGGGGGCCATATTTAAAATTCCTTTTGATTAATTACTGTTGTGTCTCCAACTTTGTTGCCTCCTCTGCAGTCATTCCTCTGGCTTGTCATGTGACAACGCTGATGGAGTTTCTGTTGCCCTCCCTTTTGTTCCTTCAAGTGCTATACTCAGGGCAAAGTGACCCCAGGTGTGAGGCGGGGCCATGAAGAGCTGCAAAGTGCAGCGCAATGGTGTGCAAAAAGTGCATAGTCACACGGGCACTTCTAGGTCCTCTGAGACACCTTGCATAGAAATGATACCGAATGATGGCACAAGACTGAGTTCATCTGACACCACTGTTTTTCGTTAAAAGCAGAGTCCTGTTGTTGAGTTAAATCGTCCATGATTCATCATCTAGTAAACATGTAATGTCCAGCCATCCCCCTGTGACCTGTGTTTCAGTCTGTATCACAGGATGATTTGAAAGTAATATGATAATAATAAACAATGTGGTACTTCTTTAATCCCTGCCGGGAAATTCTCTTTTCCCTTGCCCTGCTCCACAGGGAGGTCAAAGCACAGGGTCAGCTACAGAACAGCAAGTGTTGAGCTGGTAGGGAGTCAGTGTCTAGCTCAAGGACACTTGAACAAAGCAGTTGCTTACCATGCTTGCTTGCCTGGGTCCTCTGGTTGAAGAGCGATCTCTACTCATTATGCCACCCTGCTGCCCAACACATTGTGATTCACTGGTTTGGTCATTGTATGTTTACTTAAGTACAGTATATAAATACTAACTGGTTTGTTTCCCCTTTATCTAAATTATTTTAATTTACTGACTCAGTTCATACGGTGAAAACTTCCTATCACATCCGACAAACAGCCAAGGGAACATCTTCTTACCTGACTCGATTGTTGCAGAACTTAGTGAACTGTGGTTGATTGAGGAATATCAATCGGGCATCTTCTTGGTCAGCTAAGGACGTCTTTTCTGAAGTGTCCTCTGTCTTTTCATAGCCTGTAAAAAAAAAAAAAAAAAGAAAAGACACTTTTTAGGTAATAAAGTGCCCCTTGGATGCAAACAAAAGCAAAATCAAAATATAATTCATGTTTGAGTCTGTGTTCTTGATGGATGACTTAGTGTATATCATAGCATCTACAAAAGATATTTATTGAGTCCTTGGAGCCTGTACCATTGTAAGAAGGTACAGACGTCAATACAGTACTGAACATTAGGGCTGCACAAACTATCGTTTTATTATTGTCATTGCGATATGAACTTGAGCGAGAAACACATCGCAAAAGACTGAGATATCTGCTGTGAACAGGCCTAATATATATTTAATAACGTGCGCATCACGTTATGTTCTCTGACAAGCCAGCGTATAAGACAGACCAGTAGCATTGCACTCAATCAGTGCCTCCCGTTGTGAAAATGAAAGTGAAACTTAAAAACTGGCTGTTACTTCCACCCCCCACCCCCCACCCCCCTTTTTTTCTCATGTTTAATTCAGTAGGCATAGGCTATTCATTGTCTGGGTCTATTTTAGCAGTATACCACAGCAGAAAGACATTAGAACTGTGTACACATGAATGTCTGTTCAAATCGCAATATTCAACAACATTATCACATATCCTCATTCCTCATATCGTGCAGCCCTACTGAACATTGTTGTTTTACAGCTACTCTCTACACTCTGAGTCAAAACTAGAGAGACCACGGAGTGCCCTGATGGGTCAGCAGGCTTAGGTTTATCCTATGGAATCGCAACGTCATGGGTTTTAATCCCACTCATGACTTTTATTGAGTGTCATCTCTTTTTCTCTCATGTTTCCACTTGCCCCCCATTATATACTATCAAACAGAAATGCCAAATAAAGTGAAAAAACTGTGGAGACCATAAAAGTGAAAGAATTCAGCTCAAAGTCATAACACGCATGGAGAATAATTTGCTGAGATAAAGCAAAAAAACTAAAGAAAATATGATACGTCTAGACAGGACTCGAGGAAGGCAAAGTCAATGTCTTCCACGGGGTCATCCATCACACCTACGGCTCAGGTGGCATGGCTCTATGTGTGTGTGTGTGTGTGTGTGTGTGTGTGTGTGGTTTGGTGGGAGCTATCAGAGAGAGAACGAATAATGTCTAAGGAATGCACTTACACAGAGATATCTGCCTGGGAGGATATCTCATTAAGTACAACAGCACTAGGTGGTCAACATGATGCTGGATTATGTTACAGTGTTTTCCATATAATGTTAATATTTGGGCGGCCTGCCCAGGTAAATTAACAGCCACCCAAGTCATTTTTTTCCAGATTCATTTTGGGTGCTGTGATGAACAAAGTACATAAGTTTTTTGTCACTACATTTTCCAAAGAAACAAGATTTAATGCTGTCGCGATATTGGTCAACTCCTTCAAGTCACACTGTGTCAGTGCAAACACAAACTGAATAAAGAGACAAAGTTTGAAATGCACTGCAGTCAACACGATGTTAAGGAGGTAACCCATTTGTAAATATCTATATGTTGACTTGTTTCACTAAAGTAGCGATGATCAGATGGCATTATAATAGTCAGCTAACATCGCAGTCAAGTTAGCTAAGGTTAAGGTTGGTCCTCATTAGCTTATACTACAGTATAAGAGTGCCTGAAAAAATACAAAAACTCCTACCCGAAGTCACATGCATCTCTGTACAAAGGCAATGATTTTTACACTTATTCCTCAAGTTGTCAATAGATGCATACATACAGTATACATGCAGTACATGCAGTATGCTTATTTGAGAGCCATCCCAAAGCTCACATTCCACCGTTTTCCTGTTTCCTGAGTGTTGAGGGGTTGTTTTTCTGCTGGAAATGCTTTGTGATTAGAGCTGGGGATTTCCTGTGAAGACTTTCTGACTTCCTGCTGGCAGGAGTGGACAAAGCTTATCTGTGTGAATCAGCTCCAGCAGTGTGGTGTCAATGTAGTACAGAGAAGTGCAAATAAAAATTTGCAAATAATTATTGCATTTGTTTTAATATGTTGAAGTACCAGATGGGTGGGAACAATGCAGTGAGATTCAGAAAGTTTAGAAAATTCTAGAAAAGTAGAACATCGAATTAGTATACTTTTCTGTGATGGACAACTTACCTGACACAGTCTACTTTGTAAACATAAATGTAATTTGCAAGTACTATCTGGCCCAGATCTTAGGAATTTTAACAGATATTTTCTCTCCTTCCAACCTGCTCAGGAGGGACATGTAAGAGCCCCTACATCATGAGAAACGGCTATTCCTTTAAGGTACTTGATTCTTTCTTTCATTGTCCTTACCCGCTTATGCTTATTCGGGGTCACAGGGGGCTAGAGCCTATCGCTGCATACATTGGGCAGAAAGCAGGGAAACACCCTAGACAAGTCGCCAGTCCATCACAGGGCTAACAGATACACAGACATATATACTAACACACCAGGTATTGAACCCGAGATCTGCTTGCCGTGAGTGGATAGTGCTAACCATGGAGCCACCATGCCTCCAACTGTACCACCCTCCATAAAAGCATCATGTGCTAACTTGCTCCACAAGTCTCTTGCTTGATGTGGCTTTGGCGCCCAGCTCTTGGCTCAGCTAATCTTGGCCATCAAAAGGCCTCTCACTGTCTGTTGAATAAATTCTTTCAATTGAAGAAGAGTCTTTGAGTCATGAATTACTTGAGTATATTTATTAACATAAGCAAGCTGAGCTCAGGACAGATGTACACACGAGGTAGGGTATGCAGATCTCTGCCAGAGAGGCCTCTGAACAGAGATTATGAAGCTAAGGCAAACATAACATGATAACAGCCAGTCAGCTATCTTGCCACAGCTGGAGGATGTTACCGATCAGCCTACCTGGCTGATTGGTAAAGACTTAAAAGAGTGGCGTCTACAGTCCAGGGGTAGACCATGCAGAGAGCAGCCAGGGAGGCTGCTGAAGGGTCTCCTGACACCTTTGATTTTCTGAGGCTAGGTTTAAGTTGTAATTCAAGTAAATAATTAAAAGTGTCATTTTACCATTGCAATCCTGCCTCCTGTGTGATCTGTGCCATACATTTGCCCTCAGAATGGGCTTGTGACCTCTGGCTTTTTCCTGAGGGTGCCACATACTCCGAGACAACCAACAAACCTAGTTTGCTAACATCAACACAAAGCTACTGTGTGCCTTTAATTCAGTTTTCACAAAAGATTGAATTTGCAACATGTCCTTACATTCATTCAATAAAAACATAAAATATACTTTGCAACAACTGAAACGATTTAGGCTATTCTACATTTTGACTGTAAAGAAATCACTGAAAGTTTCTCAATGACAACTGCTTATACTTACTCACTGACAAGCCAATCTCTAATTGCACTGCGTATTGCGTTAAAACTTTGTGCAAACACTTATGGCTAAATCTGCATACGAATGCCCATGTTGTCTTTTCCTATTCCTATGAAATGGTTGTTGTGTACTCTGCACATAGACAGAGACTTGAGATACTCTCACAACATGTACAGACTCCCTGTCTAACTGCGTTACTCGTGTGTTACGCCAGGTAACATGCATTCTCTCCATCCTGGAGACAGGTGCTGTGTCAGCCAGGCAGGGTGTCCAGGGATGTTGTGGGAATATCTCAAGCCTCTGTCTCCCGCTGCCTGCTGCAGTTCTTAATTTCACTGAGTAGATGCACCATAAAATGTCTCTATTGACAGAGTGTGAACTTGTTGCATTCAGCTGTTGGCTATATGTGTAGAGAGCAATAGCAATAGAGATACTGGAACAACAAGAGTATTTCCAGTCAATACAAATTGAGTGTTGCAACCCCTACTCAAAAATGCAACATGTCTTAACGCCGCATTGCATTATGGTCTATTGAGGCTACTGTCTACTGGCGAAGACAGCTTAGCTACCCCATGACAATGCAGCATATGAAAGGAAAAGGAGAGAGGTAGGAAACACACTGGAATTGCCCCCTTGGTCCAGTGGTTAAGAACAATAGCTATAGCACTGAGGACAGAAGCACTGACACACAGAAGCGGAACTTCAATGGCAGTTGTGGCTTTAAAGTGACAATTTAGTTTAGTTTACATTTTAGAACATAGCTCTAAAGGAGTTCCCAGATGGTCAACAATCACTGTAGTTAGCACAACTCATTTTGTGCTTAAAACACACAAACAAGGAAAATAAGGCCCAGGCAATATTATTTCAGTGTGTGTCTTGGATCTAACTGTTAAAGAAGCAATTTTACCTGTTTGTACTTTTTGATATTGAGAGCCTAATAAAAACTCAGAAATGCCAGTGGTGACAGTCCATCCCCAGGGCAGCTAATGTTTGAGGTTGACTGATCCTGAACTGCTATGGAGGTGCACAGGCTGAAAAATGAAAATGTTCTACCAAAGTGAAGTACTATTTGAAGGTGGGCACTTGGACATGCCTACAGATGCAGGTTGGATAGGGACCATCTTGTAAGATAAGTAACAGTAACCTTTAATGTCTGTTTCACATTTCCCTATCCTGATGTTTTAATTGATAGGACTAGGTTATCCTTCTCAGCACTGGAAACAGGGCACTACTGTGAAACTCTGTGTGTGAAGTCAACAGTATTCACAGGCTCTCAGGTTGCCATGTGCATGTTTTCCAGTGGGTGCTGGATGACTTTCCCAAACATGCAGTGGTAGTGGTGTTAAGGGTTTGGGGTGGGGGTTGGGGGTAGCGGTGGCATAGCATCCATGGCTACTGATGAAACCCTGGTGTTTAAATATGGACTAGAAGGAAGTGCCATTTTGAGGAAGGGAGGGGGGATACGGCTAGGGAGGTTGGTTGCTTAAAACATCAACAACAACAAACCACAGTGTCATGAGGCTTTGTAACTAGAGTCCTCACCAGATATGCCCCAGTTGCAATCCATGACCCATCCCCAAACCCCGTTCTTCCTTGTCTGCGTCAACTTCAGAGGAAATAAAGCGGAAAGCTGACAGTTTTAAAAGTCAGTCTTCCTGCTTTCTTCTCTCTTCTTTTCCCTCTTATTCTCACAATCCTCTGTACTTTCACACTCTGACTCATGTTATGCAAACCCCATATCTTTAATTACATATCTTGTCATTTTAGTGATCCATTTGGGCTCTTATGGAGGATTAGTGGGGAGTGATTGCCAAACATTCCTCTCTCACACCATCATCCTCTGATTCTCTCTCTCTCTCTCTCTAGCATGTGCTCTGGGGCTAAAAATAACCGCCCCCCTGCAGTCCTTTGGTCACAGGGGGCAACATGGGTTGACTATCCCAGCCCTGTTATGCAACAGCCCACCCAGATGACAGAGCAGCATAGGTGGCTTATTGGATTAGCATAAAAGCAAGACGGTGCATGGATCCAGGCAGCAACCGGAGCTTAGGGAATAGTGCCTACTGCTTAAGTAGAGAAACTTGTGGTATTGCGTTAACGGATTTATTGGTTGATATAGACACAGTTGCCCATAATATGATGCAGTCAACCGGTGACTGGTGACAGTCAACGTCAGTACAATTTTACTCATCCAATCATAACAGAACACAGAGTGTCTATGGGCCAACCTGGTGGCTCAGTTGCATACCATGTAATAGAAACATCCTGGGTTAAAATCCGGCATGGGACATTTGTTGCATGTCATTCCCCTTTCTCCCCAATGTCCAATCTTTGGATTCTCTCCACTGTGTTGGGGTGGTATGCACGATTGGAGTGCGTGAAATTTGTTGAGTGTTGAGTTTAAAAACTCCACCTAATACCAAAGTGATGTGGTAACAGATAGATATAGAATCTAAGAACTAAGAATCACTGAACAAAATATTTACATCAATCTTAGATCTACTTTACTATTTAAGTAAAGCATGCATTCTAAATGAAATGTAATATTTCAGATTTGTTAATATAACAATATTCCACAATTAATTAGGGAAACTCAAACAGTTCTCTATGATTCTACACAATAAATTGTGCAGCCCTAGATAACCAGCCTCCAAGTGACTGTTCTGACATGTCAACAATAATGTCACCAGAGCCAGTGATGGAGAGATATCAGATATCCCTTTGGTGAACTTTATAGATCTTGTCTGCAAAGGGCAATTCCATCATCAGGTGAGTAAGTGATCTCAGCTTGGTACAAGGGACAAACCTAGTCATGACAGGTGACAGTGACAGGTGTCTTGACATTTGTGTGACACGCTTTAATAAATCGCAACAAAGTAAGTGTAATTAAGGAATAACAGCCAGCAATGACAAATGAAAACAGGGAATTTGGCATAGCTGGTGACTGTGGCATAAGGCCTATGTAAAATAGCAGGCCAAAGGAGCTGGCTGAGCAGCTGTGATTGATGTTGTGTCTCTATGTTCTGAATGAACCCACACAGTGGGTGTTGGTGTGCTGGGGTAGGCCAGGTGGTGCATTGCACCAGTGATGGCTGGTACTGCTAAACTTAGTCCTTTTGCTCTTTTAGCAGATATGACATGGTGAAAAAAGTTTTGTCCACGTGCCAGGTAAGCTATAAAAGCTAATTACAAATAAAAAACACTCAGATTATGAAGGGATTGCTAATATATTGTATTTTAAGGTATACTGCTATGACTCCAAACAAAGGAATGTGTTTAAACTACACCGTTATCAATGATATTTTGATTAGAATGAATATACAGTAGGAATTTCACACTGCAGCAGTATTATGAAGAATGATAACCTCGGAAAATTTTGGAGTACCACCTTGAGTGTGTGCGTGTATTATGGGCTGAATTTTTTTTCAACTCACTGCCCGACTAAGTGGCACGCAAGGACCACACTGACATACAGTCAGTCAGTCTGAAGGGAGGTGGAGTGGGGTGAGAGAGGAGGTGGAGGTTCCAACATCAAAATAGCCTTTCCCCAATGTCCCCTGCAGAGGCATTTATGGAATCTCGCTTCCCTGTATCTATTTCATTTCTTTAGTTTCTGCCACAGACATATTGTGTGGATAACATACTCAGCCACTGACATAGATTTGTCAGTGGAAACTGCTCTTAGTATTCCCTGGTGGACACATTGCATCTTCTCCCCGCTAATTTCATTAACAAGAAGCAAGTCACGGCTCAACTACTCAGACATCAATAAAGAGAGTAAGAATGTGAAGCTCGGAGGATACTCACTCTCATCATATTTTTACCTCTGCCAAGGAGGTTATACAGAACATCTCAGAAACATATGAACAGTTTTCCTTGGGCCAAGAACATGATTTTTAGGCATAACTATTAAACTAACAGAGATCGAGACTTGATTCTAAATCCTAATGGTCTGTTTGCAGGGTCAAGAAATCAATGTAACTTCTAGTGTAATCTGTGTTTTACTAGGTTTGATAACAACAATCTTCTTCTTGATTGATATAGCAACCACATTAGCCATGTTAGCTGGCAATATAAAGAAAATGTGAGGCAAAACATGGGAAGAAAATAGAAAAAAAAGTTGTGACAGTGCCAAATAAAGCTCAGTGGACATAGACAGCAGAAGCACACAGCTCAGGAGGGGAAGCCTCTGGAGGAGGGATCAATGCCACCAAGTGTCGTAAAGAGTTTGGATGCAGGCCAGATGTCAGGATTATTGCTTGTGTTAGCCAACAGACAGACGGGCAGAACAATGGTCACAAGGGGGCGTGTATTTCAGAAGGGGTGCCCACTGGGAAAAAACTGGGCCCAGTATGGCTTGGCACTGGCCAAGGCATCTCTGTCTTTCCCAGTCTGTCTTTTTCTAACATTATACAAATGCTCTGAAACCAACAGGCATGGGAAAACCTTTCTTTAATGCCTCTGTAGGGAAATTGTTTGAGGTAGAGAATAAAACTATGTAAATCAGACTGGCAGACTTGTTCTTTTATATCACTAGTTGGGCTAATCAGGCCAAGGAGCATTTCTGTGGCCTTATACAGTAAGATAATATAACAAGATAATATATTGTGTCTTGAGTGGGTGGCACAGTATGTCATGACTTTAGTAGCATTCAGGGTTGAACACTAAGAGTACAAGAAAGCAACTGGCCATACCGAGCTGACAGAGCCTTTCAAATAGGGTTGCCCATGACTGTCACAGTAACAGCACTAATCCTTGTTTTTAAAGCGACGAGGATCAATTTGGAAATCATTATCATAGTTGGGCTATTTCAGTAACACCAGGCGCTTCGTGTTTGATTTCAAATTTAGCCATCATAAAAGACATCTGTGGCATATTGCACTTTACAGCCCTCTTTTGCTCTCTTTTGCTTATGCTGCACTTTACCACCCTCTTTTTCAGTCAATAGCTGCTATGGCTATGATTATACTGTAGTGATTCACACCAGGTGGCTCCATGACTAAGGCATAGGAATGTAAGACTTTCATAAAGGCCCATCACGCAATCCCTGGAGGTTTACCAGCCAGCTAGTGGCGAATCAAAATAATAGAAAGGCTTTCTGTTCTTCCGAAAATAGGTCCAGGCAGAGTCTAACTGTTACGGTAATGAACAAGTTCTAATGAAGCTCAGAGACTCATAGGCAGGTCAATAAAACGATAGAGGCATGAGCCAGGCTCCCACACCATTAATTCAATAACACCAGGATGGGGGGAAACAGCTCGAGGCCACTGCCATTGATTTAACATGAACAAATGAATGGCAGGCGCACCCAAGTCAGATTCTATGAAGAATACTTCACTGGAAATTGGAAAGAAAAGAGAGATTCATTCATTAATACACAGGACAAGATGTTACTATCCCTTGTGCCATAATCCAAGGTAAACACATGTAGAAGGCCAATTCAGATAAGAAGAAACACAAAACAAACGAGTGATATAACCACCATCAGATGCAACTCCATAGCAGACATCAGGCTACACCATCATAAATCTACGGAGTCATTCCTCAGATGGCACCATTCGCCAGTTACCTAGCCTAGCCAACAGCGGTATGCGGCACGTCATTGGGGTTATCAAGTGGGCACCTTCTTTCACCAATGTTTCGTTAAGTTAGGCCCACGACACCTCAAGAAGGCTTAACTGTGTATTCCAGCGTCCTGGAAACACACCCCTCTACGCCACCACCTCACAACTCCCTTTAACCCTCACCAACTACTGCCTGCCATCAACCTAGCCTAGCCTTGGTTAGCCTTGACCTAGTCACGCCAGACAACACAGCTAGTCAGTGTGTGTGTGTGAGTGCGAAGGATACGAACCCTGTAAAGGGTAAGGGGAAGGGGGTTGGGGTGGGATAGCCCCAGTTTGGATACGGTCCCGGGTTAGGGAAAGGGAAAGTCATCCCTGGTTTGGGTACGAGGAGTGTGTGTGTGTGTGTGTGTGTGTTTG
>CABFOQ010024653.1:0-13250 GCA_900660455.1 Gephyroberyx darwinii
TCTTGGACAACTCTTCTGATAATTCTTTTCATTCCTCTGTCAGAAATCTTGTGAGGAGCACCTGGTTGTGGCCGGTTTATGGTGAAATGATGTTCTTTCCACTTCCAGTGCTCACTGGAACATTCAGAAGTTTCGAAATCCTTCTGTAACCAATGCCATCAGTATGTTTTGCATCAATAAGGTTACAAAGGTCTTGAGAGAGCTCTTTGCTTTTACCCATGAGACACCTTTTTATAGGCTATCAGTTGGGACTGAACCAGCTGATATTAATTTGCACTGACAAGGGGCAGGATTGCTTTCTAATTACTGATAGATTTCAGCTGGTTTCTTGGCTTTCCATGCCTTTTTGCACCTCCCTTTCTTCATGTGTTCAATACTTTTTCCCTGTGTCATTTCACATTATTACACATAACTTAATTTCTGGACATCTATGGTTTGATTTCTTTGCATGTGTGGATTGCATGGGTTGTTACCGACATCTGGTGAAAATTTCATGTCAATAGCACCTTTAGAAATGTATTTACTGAGAAAAATGGTGACGTGTTCAATACTTATTTTACCCGCTGTATATACCTATATATATAGGTTAGATAATATATTTTCTATAGCTCAGAATTTCATCTATGTGAGTTAGTGGGCAAATTCTACAATGGGCCACATTTTGTGCTTTGTACGAAAGGTACTGGATGTTTTGCCTGCATACAGTTTTGGGCAGGGGTATTGTATGGCATACAGAACATCTTGAGAGGCACACGGGATTTATATCTGACCAGTCTTTGGGTTCTGGAAGTCCACAGGGACTTCCAGAATAGGCCTCTGTGATGTCCAGTGACCAGTGTCATCTTACCCCAAAATATGGCAATTTTGAGTCAAACAAGACCTTGAAAGTAATTGAAAGGTCCTTGAATTTGATGTCCAAGTCAGTGTAGGAACCCTGGTCTTGCGAAATCATTCTAAGTCTTGGTTATTTGAAGATCCTGGTGTCTAGTTTGAGTCAAGTCTTGTAAAATATGCCTATAGACAAGTATTTTTATCCATAATTTCTGCCCTCAAAGTGAACACTGTGTCAGCCCCACGTAAATAATGTTATTTCCTTCCTCACTGCTTTCTCTGATGAACTCCACTCCACTTGTGCCTGCAGGTATACAAGCCCCTGAAGACCTTCATTGCCCTGGTGGGGCTGGAAGTCTGGTCCAACAGGGACTTGATCTCGGTGACCCCGCCAGCTGGGGCCACGCTGGATGCCTTCATGAGGTGGAGGAACTCTGAGCTGGTCAAGAAAAAAAAGCATGACAACGCACATCTCATCAGGTCAGAACTACAGCCATGCTCTTTTACAGTTTTATTTGTGTTGCATGCATGTCCACTCTTTAGATTAATACAGAACAGGGTTAGTAGTACAATATGCATCCTATCTGCTTTACTAAACATAATTGAGCTTCAAGTCTCAAGACATACTTTCCTTGTTTCCTTTTTCTTTTTCATACTGCCCATTTATAGTTTCAGGACTTTTATTAGCCATGTTCAGTCAGAAATAGTCTGGTTTTGCCAACTTTGTTTCTTTATTTCGGTGCTTAAATTGGTCTTAAGTTCATTTCCAGGTAGTATTAAAAAGGTCTTAAGGTCTTTCTGAAACCTGCAGGGCCCCTGTATTAAAATGTTTGTTCATTACATGAGCTTCATTATTAAATATCTCTACTTAACTTAAAAAAAAATCATTGTACCTTAAATAACGATCGATATGCCATTTTAGAATGAAACTCTAAAGGACATGGATGGATTTTTTTCTTCCATGTTGTTTATCTCAATTTTGGTCCCATGTGTTTATTCCATGTGTTTCAGTGGCATTGACTTCGAAGGATCAACAGTGGGACTGGCTTTCATCGGGACTGTATGTTCAGGTCACTCTACTGGGGTAGTGCAGGTAAGCTATTCCAGGGAGACAGGATGATTTGTGCCATCTATTATTTGTACTCAACGATTCTTATTCATCTTACTCTTGACTGCGTGTAATGTTGGAAAGAGATGGTCAGTGTGAAAAAGTGTGAGTGTATTGTTGTGTTTAACCCTCCTTGCCCCTGCAACAACTTCCCCATGGTTGTTGCTGCAAATAGCAACCTGTTCTTAATCTTACTTGAACATGTTAAATAAGACTTGAACTGTGAAATGATGGTTGCAAAGTGTGAGGAATTTTCCTGATAGCTGAAACTCATGTGTGACACATTGCCTTATCTGTCTACACTTCAACTGAAGTGTTCATTTCAAAAATATACATAGATTTATACATTTTAATGAGGAAAGCATCATCTGAAGTTTATTACTCAATATCTCTAAAATGGTGGGATGTTTTCTGTAAAAATGTCATTTTGTCAACTAAGTCATCCACTATAACCTCAAAAGGGAACTCAAAAATGTCACTTCTTTCAAATGGTGCATTTCTGATTTTGGAATGAAACTCTTGAAACTCTGCAAGTCGAGACTATGCCATTTCATAGAGGAAGTGTCTCAGTGAGTAGTCACAGCACCAGCAACTGTTGGTCAGAAAATCAGGAAAGGAAAGTGATGGAGGAAATAGATTCTTTTTTTTTTATCACGCTCTACCAAGTAAACTGTAAGACATATTTGTTTTAACATGATTCAAAATGTCCCTCATAAGTGAGGATAAATCTAAAGGGATCCACACACATTGAATTGATTAATTGGTTACTTCTCAGGATCACAACTCAAGGGCCATTGCGATAGGAGCCACACTGGCCCATGAGATGGGCCATAACCTGGGCATGGACCACGATGACTCCAGTGGCTGTGTTTGTTCTGGTAACAGCTGCATTATGGCAGCAGCCCTCAGGTAAGACAAAAAAAAGTGTTTCATTAGTCTGGGTCAACTTTAAAGATATTATTAGTCGGTCGTAGTTCAAAGACCATGGAGGTAACAAGGAGATTGTGTTGTTTTTTCTCAGCTGGGACATTCCTAGGTCTTTCAGTAGTTGCAGCAGCCGCAGCTATGAGCAGTACCTGACGTCTCGGAGCCCCAACTGCCTGCTGGACAAACCAGACTACCACAATCTGGTGTCCCCTCCGGTGTGCGGGAATGGCTTTGTGGAGAATGGAGAGGAGTGTGATTGCGGCACTCTGGAGGTAAACAAACCACACACGCCTTCATCCAAACATTTAATTGACTTTTATATTCTATTGATGTTTTCACAAGCCCTTAAAAAGAGCCACTGTGCAAGCAAATCGCCTTCTTCATCACCAAGGTGATTCAAGGTGTTGACAGGTGCAGGACAGGCTTCATTTTTTTGGACCAGTGCTGTTAGGTAGCTTTTCAGTCGTTGTAAACGGTTAGTGAATAGCATGGCATCCTGATTTCAGTTCATATCAACAAATCACACATTTACAAGGAGCATGCTGGCTCTTATGGGAGTGATATGTCAAACGCTTTGAAATATAGTATCTCTGTGTATTTGGCAATTACCCATGGTGTGTTGATTTTAACACGGTGACTGTGTGTTCTCAAGTCTGACATATCTGCTTCAATTTTTGAGAGAAAGACTAAACATTTTTTTCTGCCTGATGTTAACTATTTTTCTTGCCCAGAGGTAGCGGCTGCAAAATACCTCTGACATGCACCAACACGTTTCCATGACAATTATCTTCCACTCAAAACTGAAGAGTTTTTGATGAGTTACACATTGACACTCAAATTAAACCATAAAAGTACTGGTTGTCAAGTACTGCATAACAGAGTATTTAGAGTGGATATTAAAAGTTTACACCCCCTCATTTCAGGCCTCAAGGCAATAAAAACTAGACAATTTGAAAGGACGTCTAGACTTTTGAAATCCATTGGATAGTCCATCTTAAAGTAGCATCACATGTAACAGCATATGGCAGCAGAACAATGTGTAATTAACATTCCAGTAAGAGTTGTGAAGAGCTGTGAATCTGCTCAGACCTGTAAATCAGATAAGACAGGACAGCTTTGCCTCCACTGATATTCAAACTGTGCAGGTACAGGATGAATGACATACTAAGCTAGGATTTGCTTAGTTTGAAAAAAAATGAAAGATTTTTCCGTGATACGGCGCTTTCATTTTAAGATTTTCTGTACAATACAAGAATGGCTTGTTTAGTAGGTTGTCTAAAATGCCTGCCCTTCAAGGAAGTTAGAAAATAAATTACAGCCTCTTGCGATTTTGAAATTTCAGTCAAAATTGGCAATACTGGTAGTCCTATAAAACCTTTGCTTGTTTTAATTGTCATTGCAGGATGTAAAAGTTACTACGGTTTATCATAATCTGAGGGACAATGCACAAAAATGAGGTTGATACATTTCGAACTTAATGATTGCCACATCGAAACTTTCAAAAATGTAAATGTTCTTGTGGTATTCCTGTTGTACTTGAATTAGGTGTCCCGAATGTGTGTGGTAACGTACTGCAAATGTTACTACACACCATATGTCTAGGTAGTGTACCGCAGGCATTGAGGTACACAGTTAGATTGTCCTGTGATACCTGAATCATGTACCATAGGAATACCACAAGAACATTTTCCACACTACCACAGGATTGCCAAAAATCTTCCAAGTGCTTCCCAGAGAGTTAATCATGCACTATGTAACTGTAATTTCAGTCATTGGCGGCACAAAGGAGCAGTGAGAGGTAACTGTTTGCAGCTTTGTTAGCAGCTTCAGTCATCTTTGCTCAAGGTAAAGCCGGCTTTCTGTAGCGATAGCTGAACTGGACTAAAATATGGCCTTGTCTTGATGTCCATTCAGTCAAATTAGCTTTGTGTTTGCGGCACATCGTAGTTGTATGGGAGTACTTTGATGCCTTCTACTCCATTTGCCACAAGTTTCAGTCATTAAAACATGATGTTCTTTTGTGGACTGGACATAAGGACATAAGTAGGAAGATACTGTTGTTCAGTCCTGGTACACGTGCATGTTTATGTACAGCGTCTGTGCTACTACTACAGGAACTGTACCAGAGTGGTACCATGCCAGAGGTATTTTGTATTTGATTTTGTAATTATTGTGATAATTACCTGATGAGTGTTGGTTGTTCACCTAGGAATGCACCAACCCGTGCTGCAATGCCACAACCTGTAGACTGACTCAAGGATCACAATGTTCTGTGGGCGAGTGCTGTGAGGACTGTAAGGTGAGTAAATAGTTCTATTGTGCCTGCCACCATGATTATTTTAATTTTTTTTTTATTCATGTATTTTATTTTTTATGTTTTGTATTATTTGTATTGTATCTGCTGCCATGATTATTTTGATTATTTTCACTTAATTTAAAAAAAATATTTATATCTTTTGCGTTTGTTTTCATTATTTTATTATTTATATTCTGCTTGCTGCTGTGATTATTTTATCTGCTCCAACTTCTTTATTGCTACATCCCTCTAGTGGGCATATGGCATACTGCAAACATCCACAGACTTTATTGCTCAACCAACAAAAGCTCATAAATAAATCACATTTGAGGTAAACCTTTTCAGACAAACTAAATCCTGCAGTCTTTTTTTCCTTAAAAGGCCCTATCTTCATATGACTTAGATCAGTTTGATACTACTTACTATGATGATGAATTGATCTAATAAAGTTTAATATCAGTCTAAAAAGGTGAGTAAACTCAATTCTGAAAATAAAAAGTTTGGTAGTTAGCTCAAGTGGGTTTATCCTCAACGCTGGACATTATACAACCTGATCAATCCCGACGTGACTCCCACATTTCCACAGATCCTGCCGTTATCCCAGGAGTGCCGCAGAAAGCGTGATGAGTGCGATCTGGCAGAGAACTGTGATGGGAAGAGCGCCTCCTGTCCTGAGGATGTTTTCGCTGTGAATGGCCTCCCCTGTGATGGAGGAATGGGCTACTGCTACAATGGCCAGTGTCCACAGAGGGAAGACCAGTGTGTCAAGATGTATGGGTCTAGTAGGTATCCTAGAGGAACCCCTGTCGCTTATAGAATGTCTTCCAACATTGTGTTCTTTTTATACTGTATGCTGTGAGCTAATGGAGCCTTCCTGCTATTTATTTATTATTTATTTATTTATCATTATTTTATAGCACTTTGTGACTTTGTAATACTAGTAGAAGTAGTAACAGTAATAGTAGCAATAGTAGTACCTTTTAGTAATCCAAAGTTGGTATTGGTTTTTATCCAGTAATTTATTTTGAAACTATTTCAGGCCAACAACCACTTATTCAGCTGCTGATAGTTTTGAGCTGTGCACAGTGTCAATTAAGACAACTCCTCTAAGTATTTGGACTTGTACTCTGTGCAATGACAATAACGTTGAATCTTAATCTTAATCTTATTTGGGTTCACAACGATAGGGTTCAATTTAAGCAAGAAAAAAGTTGTCTTCATCAATAGTGAAGTCCAGTGGACCGTGATCACATGGGAAGCATTTAGTAGCGCTAGTAGCAGAGAGAGCAAGTATGCATAGAGCGCAAGGAGCATTACATCATTGTTGTTGCTATGCAACACAGTTTGACAACAACTTGCAATCTATCTAGCTAACTTAAAGTTAAAATGGATAATGTTGAATATGAAGAAATGATAAACAGATAAAGCTTGCATTCACCTGTCTGTCATCAGCTGCTGACGTGGGCGGTCAGCACTGCTATAAACAGAACACCAGAGGTGTCTACTATGCCTTCTGCAAACGACCGGCAAAGGAACAGTACATCCCCTGCCAAGCACAGTGAGTCCCAGCAAATCATGGCATAGTATTTTGTACCCTTACAGAAATGTTACATGTGAAAATACAGACGTGAACTCAAAGCACATGTGTGATGTGAACATTTTGGATTTGGGATTACAACTTGAAAAAAATATCGTTCACATTTTAAAACCAACATGTATCCCAAAAGCTCATGTGGTTTTGACTTCACATCTGTATTGTCACGTGACTTTTTTGTAAGCAGCCATGGACGTTTATCTCCAGCCTGATATGCAATGTCAATGTCAAAGTCACAATGAATTGTTCCATTGCAAATTGCTGTTACTTACATGAGGTTTGTCATTCAGTGTAATTAGTGTAATTTTGCTTGAGTACCATAGCTCAAAGAGAGTACCCACTGACAACTCTGTTTGCCCTGCAGAGATATAATGTGTGGGAAGCTCTTCTGCACCAATGGTAACGAGAACCCAAATTATGGCCGCATGGTCAGGTTCGGTAACTGCAAGGCAGCTTTCTTCAGCGACAACAACAGCGACTATGGCCAGGTGGACACCGGAACGAAATGTGGGGACGGAAAGGTAACGGGACCTCTCACCCCCAGTTAGCTGTACAGTATGTGTCAAAGTGAGATGAACTAACCAACCTCTGTGGAGTTGGTCAATGTCATTTACGGTCTCCTTTTTCAAGGTGTGCAGCCAGAATCAGTGTGTGGATCTTCAGACAGCCTACAGAGCTACTAACTGTTCAGCAAAATGCCCAGGCCATGGTGTAAGTACAGGCTGCCGCTGTCCGGTCTTAGTGCAACACGATCACAATCACATACTTGAATCGGCAACTGCAATAAATGCATGGACATTCACGAACGAACGATACAACCTACTTGTATGTTTGTAGCATTTCAAAGAAGCATCATCTACTTTGTGTTCTGCAGGTGTGTAATCACAGAACAGAGTGTCAGTGTGAACCTGGGTGGGTTCCTCCTAATTGTGATTCAAAGGATCCAAATTCCAGTGGCCTTTCCACTGGTAAGACCTACCGAGACTTGTTCAGCAAATATAACAAATAAGTGTAATTTCAGCCAATTAACATGGAACTCAAATATTTTTTCTGTCATCACATACCATTGCATTTATTGCAACTGAGCTGATGTCGGTTGTATTTCTGCAGGGGCTGTTACTTCCATCGCAGTGGTCGTTTCCCTGTTGGTACTGGGCGCCATTGCTGGGGCAGCAGGGTTCATCTGGAAACAACGGCAAAGCCCAGTGTTACCAACGTGAGTAGTAATATCACGCTTTTGTAATCCTCACCTCTTGTAAGCTTTGAGAACAAGCAGTTTAAGTCTCTCTCCCATCCAACAGCACACACACCCAAAGGAAGCTACACGTATTGGATAACCCTTCTTACCGCCATAGCCAAGGGCCGGTTCCCAGTCAACACACTGCAGTGCCACAGGTAATGAGTTGGAATTTGACAGCTCTTCAGATGTGAGCTTGGTAGAGTGCATGCTCTTAGATTTCTGTGCGCCAACACTGATAAAATCCCTGACAATTTTAGCCTGGAAGACCAAAGCCCAAGGGAGCTCCACCTCCACCACCTCCAGCAGGGAATAGACCTAAACCCCCTGGCCAGAACTACATGGCTGCACGTCAGGTAACTCTTTTCTTTAGAGGACTCAATCGCTACATTACACACTGTTCTTAACGGCACGTTCACACCAAGCATGTTTGGCATGCCATTTGAACTCAGGTGGCTTCTCATCCAAGTGATGAGGTGCCGACGAGTCAAGCTCGACTGATTCATTTCATTTATTTCTTCTTGTGTTCTCAACTGGTATGAAAACTAGAAAGGGTAAATTACAGCAAAGGGCGCAAACAAGTCCATCATGCTTAGCTAAAGTTATGGGAATGGAATTGGATCTGGTTTGACCCCACTCCTCACCAGCAAAACCTCACAGGATCACAGGCTCACAGGATAACCAGTTACCAAAACTCTGTCAAATAAACAAGCTACTTGTGAGTTCATGTGACTTTTGGCCCATTTCATTTGTAATGGGGCAGTGTGAACCTAATCAAACCAAAATATAAAAATGAGACAAAGCAAACTTTTTGACAACGGTTCGGATGAAAGAAAACCAACTGTAGGTGTGATTGCAACCTTAGACCCCATAATCATGACACCAAAATTGCACTGCACACCTTCATTGTTACTGACACACCCCTTACTCCACCTCTCCTCCCACCTGGGCACAGTCAAATCGAGTCATCAAAATACTAAAAGGGGCGCAGGTGAGAAAAAAAATACAATACAAAAATGCATGGTTCTAAGTAAAGAAACAAACTGTAGGTGTGATCATACCCTCAGACACACATACATGTATGCATTACCCTGGTAAAACAAATGTTGGTATTAATTTCTTTCCCATACTTCCCATTTCTGCAATCTATTTACGTGTTGAAACTGTCATTGTGTTTATATGACCCCACAATTGGAGATCAGTTCCATCCATAGTAAGCTCTGTATTTTTATTGATTTTTTTCTGTTTACTTTTGATGAATGCTACTTACTTGCAATACCAAATCTATTAAACATGTCTGTGGAACATGTGGGTGGAGCCACGATCTGTCAGAATAGAGCAGGTTATCATCAGTCAATTCATTCCTCTTTTTTTCCCCCTCCCCCAGGCTCTGAGGCCAACACCACCACCGAAGGTCTGATAACCAACACAGTGCCACCCAATGGACACCCAAGGGAGTGCGAGACTCTCATCTCTGCCCAGTTGCCCCCAACTTGGGTCTGCCGGCAACCAAGAGAATTGAGCATAGTAACTTTACATGCTCTCAAGAACTTTTTTTCCCACTGCAGTCCTGTCTAAAGCACCAAATAGTGTGTCTGTACCAATGACATGCATAGTGCAGAATGGGCAGACTAGTTAAGTTGTGGTTTAAGTTGACTGAAGACTTCTCATTACTGGGATCAAACTTCTTTTAAATAGGCACTTTTTAAATTTAGATAATTATGAGCCAAATCTCTTCACACACTTTACACCTTACAGATGTGGTACAGAATACTGTACATATATGGATTAATAGTCAATCAGTATTTGATTATTTTGAATAGTATTTGAAGTGTACAGAAAAGTAATTTTCCTGTGATGGTCTAAACTGTCTCTCATTGAAATGTATATACTATATTGCAAAGCGCACCCATCTGGTATTTGACCCATGTAGGTCATGCACATAGGTGGTTGCTGTACTAATTTCCACCAAATAAATATATTTCTGCTAAATATGCTGATCGCATTGCTGCGTAATTGTAGTGTATTAGTGAGTGGATACAGTATACAACATTATGTGAGCTTAATGTTCAGGTTTCACATTCAGTACAGAGTAAGGATATAACGCTATAATATTTTTTAAATGTACTGCATAATATAGAACTGTTGCAGAAATACTAATACCATCAACATCTGAAAGAAAATACATGCTTTTTCTTTTTGCGCTGTGGAAAGGAAGACCTTAACATGGGTGGCGGTAGCCTATGAGTAACGTTTTCCCCTACCTATAGAACATTTGAGGTGCCCTTCAAAGCAAGGTACTTCACCCCCTATCTGCTCCACTGGGGGAGCTGGTCAGTGTCCAGTAGCAGAAGACTGTGGTTGTACTGGGCAGCTCCCAGGTGGGAATGTGTGCAGCTGTACAAATGAAAAAAGGTTACTGCAAAAGAGTGACAGAAAAAAAACTTGATTTCATAAAACACCATACAAATGCATTATTGAGTTTGCTAAGCAAGATTTTTTATATAAAAATGCAGCTTAAAGCACCAGGTCCATCTGGAACAGAGAAGAGCATCCAATACCCACTGTAGATTTGCCCTAGTTGCCCAAATAAAATTCTGGTGTTTGGTATGGTCACTGCTGGGAAACCTTCTCCGCACACAGGAAGTGACAGGTCGACCATCAACCGGCCAGGTTGATAAACATGAGCGGCCGTGTGCAGTCTACTGACGTCATGTTACAATATGTCCTCAAAAATTCAGTTTCATCTTGCTGCTGTTTGGGGCCACCAATGTGAAATTGCATACTGCAAAAACAAATATAAATCAAAAAAGACAAGGCAAGTAAAACATTGTATTTGAATTTTATTATTTTTTTCAAGTGATACATCTACGTAGATAAAGATTTCATGGCCTCGCATGACATGTACGGTACTTTAAAGGATTTCTCACCCTTTTTTTTTTACATCTATTGAAAGATTCTTAACGAACAATAATTTTTACATTCTGCAAGATATGTATAGGACCTAACAGGAGGTCAATATACCGTATGGCTCACCCAATAAAGCCTTACTCTTTTCAACATCAACTGAATGTAAACCCAAATACTTAGGCTTTAGGAACATTTCCCAGAAGTCTACAGAAAATAATGGCGAACAATATTTTGGAAACAGTATGGATATCAAGATAAATTTTATCGACATTTAATCTCTCCATATGCCTGAATGGGACACTGTCCTGGCTTCACTCCATTCACCATCCCCCCCACACACACGCAGACACACGCACACACACAAACACTCTCTCTCACACACACACACACACATCTTGACATGTGTGGCCAAGGTGGCATGGCACGAGCGCAAATGCCTTATAAAAAAGGGTAAATTCACAAGAGAATAGCAAATCTTAAAGCTTTTTTTTTCTTCTTCTTTCTTGAATGACAGAAGACAACAGAATTACAGTCAGGTGTGTCGAAGCACCAGTTAAGTTGGTTGTATGTCCGAGAAAGCCAAGTCTTAAAGGGTTGGGAGTGGGTGTGAAGAGGAGTGGAGGTGTTGGGACCAGAAAAGCTGTATTAAAAAAAAATACAAAAAACAACCCAACAGCAATCTCAGTGCAGCAATTGCTAAGTGTTAATGGTCCCCAGCCAGGTGTGACCATGTGTGGTGAAAAAAAAGAAAGAAATATGAGTCAGCCATGGTTGAGATGATTACAGTACTGTTAGGCCTTGATAGACAACTGCTAGTGAGGCGGCGGTACCTTTCATAACATGATCCCTCCCAGTGGGAATGACTCAGCCCACTGGGTACAGCATTGTCCAAGCGCTGTCATTTCAGTCTAATATTTCCCTTATTTTATGTGCATACAGTATAATATCACAATTCAGAAAACATCTGCATATAATCAACAATAGATGGAGACACTGATACAGCTTTAGTCAAGAAACAAAGAAAAGCCCACGAAGCACACCCCTTTTTTTTAGTGTTTGACAAGAGAGCAACAACATCAAATCAGTCTAAGTGCCGTAATTCTGTTAAATACACTGAAATTTCCTAAACAATAATGAACATCGGTCCATGTTAGGACGGTATTGCCAGCAGTTCCTCTGCTTCAGGGGCATATATGTCCTCCGTTGTCTGAGAGGGCAACTGGAGAGAAAACTAGTCCTTTTGTAGTTCTGTGTCAGCTTGGTTTTTCATGCCATGATGTCCAATGCGCAGTACTCAACCCAGAGAAGTCAGCTTGGCTTCCAACGTTCGACAAAGACCGCAACCGAGTGGGATGTGAGAGTATTGACAGGCCTGGTTCTAGAGATGGACTAAGACATGCTGTTCATCCCTTTTGGTTTAGCAGAGCGAGAACCCTCCTAGCTGCCATCCAGTGACTACAGGTAGTAACAGTGTGACAGCAAGCCAAAGCAACTATCAGTGACACAAAGCGTCGATCCTTCAATTTAACAATGTCCTTCATTGATGAATCAATAGAAAATCCAGGAGGAAATTGTTGTAAGTCTAGAAGTGACGTGGTTACAAAATAAAATAGTACTTTCTGACCATTCAGTGGTTTTTGGGGGTTCGTCAGTTTTTTGGACAACTTATAAATAAAACTAACAATAAAACTTCATGAAACTTCTGCTCACAGTATAAAATATTCATTTACAATAACTTTCTGATATAATCTATTTTCCCATATACATTTTCCCCCATTCAATACATATCAGGTACCTTTCAACTGACACAAACACATAAGCACACACTGCACAGCATTTGTAACCTCGCAAGCCTCGGATGTCTTTACGTGAAGCTTGCAAGATCCAAATGGCCAAATTTTTCCCTTATCAAGCACATAGAGGACAACAATAGAAAAACCTGACTAGAACTCCTGGATAATAAGGGGTCAGTCTATTGATCTGTATCATTAATCAACTCAAATTTACAAAATTCTTTGTACTTTGTCTTTGTTATAACTTCGGTGTGCAGTATACATTTGAACAATTGTGAAATGTCTTCATTCAATAATTTGTCGCTATTTCACAGAATATATCTAATATAATTCCTTTAATAAATAAAATAAGATTCTATTTTTTTCCCCCCACATAATACATTTGTATTTTTCAGCAGCTGAAAGCATTTTCCCAGCGCTGTGGCCTTCTTGATTTTTTAATCTACTGGCGTGTCCAGTTCCTTTGTCTGTCTGAGCAGGAGATGGACAGGCAGTCTCAGAGAGAGAGAGAGAGAGAGAGAGAGAGAGATTGGAGTGTATGAGTCAAGGGGGGT